>PVHY01000887.1:162054-188256 GCA_004024945.1 Uropsilus gracilis | reverse complement strand
CTCCATGGTGCCAAACCAGCAAAGTTCACTTTCTTCTCAGGCCTAACTTTTGCACGGCCTCTTCAGACACAAATCAAACTCAGCAAAACAAACTCCAACACGGAGTTCAAATCTGCAAACTCCTTAACTGCATTCAGCACACATGCTGCCAGTCTGGGCCAGCCAAGGGTTGCAGGCCCTCGGTGGCCACATGGCCAAGTACACATGGCTCACATCTTTACAAGATGGCCGATTCCCATCTCTCCTCCACTGAACCTCTCTCTATCCAGTCTCCATATTCAAATCTCCAACCTGAATCCAATCCTGAATCGAATCCTTCTCTTCCTTTGCACACCCTTTATATACCCTGATTTCCCTCCTTTCAGGAAATCTGTTTCACCTTGACCATTTCACTTCTTTCTCCCCCTGCATCTCCCTGAAGGGAAATTCCAACTAAGATCATTCTCCCATTTTAGCATACCTGTCCTTGAAATCTGCAATCTTAAACAGGAGACAATGGGGGGGGGGCACACCCTATCAGTCACTGTAGTGAAACATGGACAACCTAGGGGGAAAGGGTACAGGTGTAAAAGAGGAGCATCTGAGCTGGCCTATCCTGTTGAGGACCCTCAATTAGCTCAACATTTGGGGGAACATATTTTACTTGGTTCATGTGGAACCCTAGGGCAGAATGATCCTGTTCCTGGAGCCTCTACTCACAACCTGGGTGGTGAATAATGTCTCCCCTGAGCCCAGGGGAGAAGGGTGGTGGGCAGGCATTCAGACAGCAGAGGGAGGCAGAAGCCTGTGCCACCACCTCCCCTTCCCACCTCAAATTGTGGGCAGGAGGAAGAAATCTTGAAGGTGAGCATCCTTGAAACCTTGAAAGTGAGCTGGTGGGGACACAGCACCAAAGAGCTGAGAGAATTGGGGTTCATGGGCTGCAATTTATATTCTGTAGCAGCTGAGAATTGGAGTAAACTTAGACACCCAGTGCAGACGAAGTGCTAATAACTGTTAGATTTCCTTCTTTCCCTCCCCTTGATTAGAAGGGTTGTAGAGGGGGTTATTATTTTGTTATTGGTGAAGTGCTAAGACTCAGTCCCTAAGCTTCAGTAAACAAAAGCAGAATTGTTAGATTAAATGTTAAAAAAATTCCTTGATGGGTTAAGTCAAACAAAATATTTTCTTCCCTATGCTACTTCCTTTATCTCTCCTACAAACTACCATGAATCCAAATTGATGACTACCTCAGAAGCATTGCAGGCACACACCTGTCTCAGGACTGATGCACCTGCTACACTCTCACCTGTGGGAAGAATGTTCCAGGTGGTCTGAGCATCCCTTTCTTTGGGTATTTACTCAGAGCTCACTTAGTGAGATCTTCTCAAACACTTTATTTAAAATTTATTGCAACTACCCTCTTGCCCTATCTATGTCCCCCCTGCTTTATTTCCTTCCCATAGCCTTTAACATCCTAGGAGGTATCTTTAACTTATAGTTTGCTAACTGCCTACCTCCTGCTCTAGAAGAACCAAGCTTCTTTTTAGTTCTGTTCACCCTATTTACTACCATTCAATGATGTATCTTCAGAACCCAGAGGAGAGCCTGGCTCACAACGGGCCTTCAAATATTTGTATGAACATTATTAAAATGTCACACCTTTCATTAATACTTTTACCATTCATTGTTGCTTGGACTGAAAGCATCTTAATAGACCTAAGATTTCTTTCTTGCTACATTTAACTCCAGATAGAAAAAAATAAAAGATGCATCAAGGAATAAGAAAATGCCTTATGGAAAGCAAATGAAGGCACACAAAGCCAGCATGGCAACAAAACCCAAGGAAGATAATTCAGTTCTGGAAAGCTAAAGTGCTAATATAACAATAACAATAATAATAGTAATAGTGATAGCTGTTAGCGGATACCACCTGCAGGCGAGGGCTTGATTTTCAAGACATGTAATTAGTCTCATACACTTGTCTCTCAGGAGCTTAGAATTCCTGTGACCTTACTGGGGCAGGGGGTGGGGAACCATGAGGAAACTGACAGGAAGATGCATAATAACAGGAAGTAGGAGTAGCAACAGGAAAAGGAGGAGGAGAAAGAGGAGGAAAGCAGAAGGAGCTAGCCAACATCCCAGGCGGCACCCACTCTTCCCCAGCCAGCTACCCCTGGAAACACTCCCTTTGCAACCACCACAGCTTCCCGCCTCTGCCCAGGATCAACCAGGGTGCAGGTGGGCTGCTTTTGATGTGTCAAATATTTAAGATCATCTGTCACTTCTCCCTTCGGAATTAGTGACAAATAAGGCATTTTAAAAATCATTTAAGGTATTATGCCATCGCATCTTTTACATTGTGAGATTCCCAGCTCAGCCAAAATTTGCAAAGCTTCTGAGTACCATGGGATAAAGAAGCCCCTGGAAGCTTCCACACTTCGAAGGGCTGCACTGGCAGGTTTGGAAATTAACCTGGTCTGGCAGGAATGTGATTGGAGAATTAGGGGCAGAGTGGATTGAGAATTCTAATACATGAGCTCATCAAATCACCCTGACTCTCTTCTGGCACATGGTACAACCCAAAATCATCCAGTTGGAGAAATAAACCAGGAGATTAGGCACAACAACTGCAATCCTGTCTATTTTCAACCCAAAGGAAACAAGAGTCAGGAATTGGAGCCGAGAAACCACACTGATGAATCAAAGAGAGAATAAGAGACTAAAAACCTCTGTTTATAAAGGCTCTATCCCCAGGAGGGACAAAGGCGCACAGTTGAGTAGCATCGTTCTGGTTTCAGGTTGAAAAATTATTTCAAGTGGGAGAATGGCTGTGAACAGCTTCACATTGTACAGGTGGAGAAGAGATTTTAATAATTACTGGCTGACAGCAGTGGTGGTTTTGATTCCATAGCAACCATAAACTTCTGGTTTATTCTGAGTTGATAAAATTACCTAGACCACAAAGACAAACTAAAAACATTGTTATTAAAACACAAACAAAGATACATATCCCACAACTTGAACATTATGCTTCTCAAATATTAAGATGCTTTGGCATGAATGGGGTTGCCCACTAAGAACAGATTTAGCTTCTGAGATTTTACATCACAGTCCTTGAAGTGAGATTCTAGGGATCTTCATTATCAAAGAATTTCCTAAGTGAATTGATACAGATAGTTCCCAAGCCACATTTTGGGAATGAGCACTGTGTGATGCCTGTGGCCTGTAAGTTCAAGCCCCAGTTCTCCCAAAGTCTAGGGATATGCTCTAGACCTGTATTGTGTAAAGCAAAGCCACCAGCCACATGTGACTTTTGACCACTAAAGGTGGCTGGTTAAAAGTGAGATGTGACCTAAGTGGAAAATATATTAGATTAAAATAAACAGAGTGCATGGTAAAAACGGTGTAAATCATCTCATTTAAAATTTTTGTGTTGAAATAATATTTGTTACTATCTTGTGCTAAATAAAATATATCCCTACAGCTAATTTAATCTGCTTCTTTGCTTTTTACAATGTGAATTATAGAAGATTTAAAGTTGTATATGTGACTCATATTCTGTTTTTAGACCTGCTGCTAACATAGAAGATACAAATCATATTAGGGGAGTTTTTTCAGTTTTGTTCTCCTTCATCTCATCTACACTTTTACAAATAAATGGAAAAGATTTGGGCTGCTCTCACTTGCGTAACAGAGGTTGAAAACTGACTTAGTCAAACCCACAGAGATATTCTGTTCCATCTACAGAATATTGTCCCATTTGATGTCTTGTCAAAATAAATCAGAATAGCTTAATATATACTTTTATTTCTAGAATCTACTAAAAATCTGAAAACCCAGATATCCTGGGTCTACCATTCTGAATGAAAAAGAACCCAGGTAGTATATGCTTCATTGGGAGAAGGACATGGACCTTTTTAATGTGCTACGCTCCCAAGCACTCCTCATTGCCTCCCTATACTGACATGTGAAGATTGTTGTCATTTCCATTGTTCTTGTGCCTTTGTTTATAACAAGAGAAAGTGAAATAATTTCCTACATCATATTTTCTATTGAAAGTGGGAAAGTAAAAGACTAAGTCTATCACAACAAAAGAAAATATCCAGTCTACTTTATATATATCGATTACCTGCCCACATTCAGGCTCAGGTAGGCATTTGAGTTTGTAATCCTTGCCTGAGAATCAGTTATGAACAAGAGTCCAGTTCTCCTTCCTTAATATGTGCTTATTCAGTATGCCCTTTCTTAATACGTGCTTATTCACTATGATTTCTCAGTCCCTGCCTTAACAACCTTTATGCCAGGAAGAGTGCTGATCTGCCTCCTACAGCCAGAGAATATCCATTTAAATTTCTCTCTCTCTCTCTCCCTCCTTCCCACCCTCCCTCCATTATTCCCTTGCAGGAATTCTATAGAAGTCTTGCCTTAACATCACTTATTCCCAGTCTATGGGAGACTGGCTTTGGTCATAAGGGTACAGAAATCACAAGTTACAAATATTTTACAGAATAGTTGCTTTAAGCAGCAGTAGCTTAGTTTCTTTTTCTTTTGTCGTTGTCTAGTTAATCAAAAGAAAAATCAGGCCATGTGTCATTGCCATAGGTTCTGTTTTGCTTCTCAAATTTTATTATGATTCCATGAATTTCCATCAGATTATAGGTGAGGGAAGACAATTAACCATATAGGTAACTCTTCTAGAGATTTCGATCTGAGGGTTTCATCTACTCTTGATATCTATGTCTTCCACACACCCATCCATAGCCAGAATCATTCTTGATAACTAAGGATAATTTTACAAGTGAGGAGGCAAAGCGATTTTAATACCCAAATGGAAGTCAACAGAATTCTAATTTACATGATTGGGGAATGTTTCTTATACCTACCTAGAATTTTCTGACTATATTAGCCAGAGCAATGCTAGATACTATAACAAATAACTTTGGAGTTTTAACATGAAACTAATTTACTTTTTTGCTAGTATTTGCAGTCAACTGCAGGCCAGAGCAGGGGTTGTGTTCCATGTAGTCATTTGGGGATTCAGACTCTTACCATAAATGGTACATCTTCTAGGGACTAGAGTACTCCACTGGCTTCTAAGAATCTGGGTGGCAGGTCAGACAAGGAGACAAAGTAGAGAGATGAGGTGTTTAGAGCAGTCAGTGGAGTGATATATGCAATTTTTATTCAGTTTCCTTTGTCCAGAATGCAATTGTAGACCCATCTAAATGCAAGAGAGGCTGTGATACTCATTTTAGCTATAAACCCAAAGGGCAAAGTAAATGGATTTTGTGCTCCCATATCAGCATCTTTGCCTTATCAGAGCTAAGTATGGAATGTCATGGGTAGGAAGAATCACAGAAATAGCACTGATAAGTCATGGGAAGCATTCAGGATGAACACTTTCCAGTTTGGTCTTGTGTCTCCTGTAGCCTTTACTTCTCTCTCTTCATTCATTCCAACCACGAATGCAAGAGCATACAAATTGCTTTTTGTACCCCTATTGGTAGCAAGATGGATTACCCTGCTTTTCCAGAATAAATTTAATAAAGAATATGGGACTTTTCTGTTACTCAGGATCTAGAGTTCTGTTCTGGTCCAGTGTGACCTATAACTTTAAACATCTGCTCTAATGATTAATGCCATTTAGACTCCAGAGAAATATTTTTCCACATTTTTTTGTTCCATGTCCTTGAATCAAAAGGCAACTATACACAAATGTCATATAGATTTCTGAGTTATTCTGCAAACATCAAAGATGGACATTGCCTTAAACCATGGAGAGGATTTGATGTGTGGAAGTATTTTGGTGAGGGCAAAAAAAAATGTCCAATTTTCCCGCTCAGTCCGCTCAGTATCATTAAAATAGACGGTTACATAACGAAACATGCCTTTTCAATAATGTCAAGCACTAACTCCTGATGTTCAATTTGTGGTTTCAGAGGTACTCACAAATTAGGGCAATATTCACAGCAATGTACATGAGAAACAATTTGCAATATTAAACAATTCATATTCTTTTTAATTTGAGTACCTGTGAGTTTAAACATATCATGCATGAAGGATACTATCAATTCTTCACCTGGGTAACGCAATGGACTTCAAGTGAATTCTGTTAGTTTAGTAAAAATGCTTTAAAAGCTTTTTGAGATGTAATTCACATATCACACAATTCACTCATCTAGAGTGTACAATTGAATCATTTTAGTATATGATCAGTGTTGTACATTTATTATCACAATTTACAACATTTTCATCACTCCCCAAAGAAACCCAACTGGCTGTCACTCACAATATCCTCGTCTTTATTCCCAAGTCTTTGACAACTGCAAATCTGTTTTCTGTCTCTGCGGCTTTGCCTTTTTTTGAAATTTCATGTAAATGGAATCATGCGTTATGTATTTTGTGACTGGCTCCTTTCACTTGGTTTCAACCTTTCAACAATGGTTTCAAGATTCATTCACATTGTTGCATGTGTCAGTACTTTGTTTCTTTTCATTGTCTAATAATATTCCAATACATTGTCTAATAATATTCCATTATAGTGGTATAATGTTTTTATTTATCCAGTCATTAACTGACATTCAAGTGGATATAAAAAAGTGGATAGGCATATCTGCTTTGGGGCATCTATGAATAAAGCTGTTATATGTTGTGTATGTACAAGTTATTTAAGTAGACACCTGTTTTTATTTTTCTTGGGTACAGATCTAGAAGTGAAATTGGTAGCAGAATTTAATTGAATTTAAATAACAGTTTTGATTTAATTTAAATAACTTTTACTTTTTGCAAATTGAATTTTTTTTATTCTTAAGGTATCACCTTAAATGTTTGTAGAATAACATCTTGGAATTATGAAAAATATATATTTTTCATTTTGATTTTTTAATAAAAGTACACTGAGCTTTATTTGCACAATCCATTACACTTTTTAATCCCGTAAGTCATTACTGTTAACAAATACAAATTGTGTGAAGATCTTGATTACACCAATATAATTAGTGACTTTGCTGGAAAAAAGGCAAGAAAAATTTTATGTATAATAAATGTATAATTATTTTGAGTTACACATTTGTCTTATTACCTACCATAAATTACTAACCATCAACAGAACACAGAAATATTTTCCAGAGCAAAATAATTAAATTCTGTGATTTAAAATTCAGTCACATAAAGTGCATAGACTTATATGAAATCTTTCCAGTTTTTTTTGGTCACTGTTTAGTTTGATCTTATGAAATTTATTTTTCTAGATGGAATAGAAAATATGTTGTTTTGTAGCTTTTTAACTTAATAATTACATATTTGTAGACCTCTAATATTTAATACATATATACCTCTAATTATACATATGAGAGTCTGCAAGATTGGAGGCAGTCCTGGATCTGGCTACCTAATAAACTTCAAATAAATGCTTGTTGACTGATTGGTTGAGAACTGGAAAAAGCATAAGAGCAATTTTTTATCAGGCTTAAGAAGTTTTCATTTCCTTATACCTCTTGCTTCAGTCTCAACCTGAGAACATTTGGGTTTGAGTACACTAACTGGATGGACAGGTGTAGCTGGTTATTTGTGGGACTGAGTATAACTTCTAATTCTCACTGGCAAAATACATGCAATTAAATCCTCCATGTCAAACTCTTATTAGGCGCTCATTGCCAATGCTCTGGAATTCTGCCTGCTACCCTAAGAAGTAAATTGGTTATGCAGGCATTATCAATTACATTCCACATTCTTGGACCCAGGAAGCCCCCTCTTCCTATTGACAGGAGAGAATGTAAAAATTCATTTCCTAATTTTTATCTTTCTCTATGTCAATTGTGACCAAGAACTGTATTATCCTTAGATAAACTGAGTGAATAATTTCTGTTGTATTGTCTCTGTGTACAGAATTGAGTAGTGGGACTATAAAAAAGACAGGAGACACACCATGGTGAATATTTAGCATTTTGGAGAATCTTAGAATCTTGTCACTCTTCTTACTTGGAAGTTTTTAATACTACCTTTCCAACCATCATGTGAAGTTTGCAACCACCACAATTTTCTAATTCTGGCACACTTTCTTTATATCAAAAGAAATCCCCTGCTTATTAATAGCCGGTCTTTCCCCTGCTTCTGAGCCCCTGGAAACTATCAATCTACTTTCTATCTCTGTATTTCCCTATTCTGGAAATTTCATATCGATGAAATCATAATATGTGAACTTTAGTATCTGAATTCTTCCATTTAACAGAATCTCTTAAGGTTCATCCATATTGCAGCATACATGAGTACTTCTTTTTATGACACAATATGTCATTATATGGATAGACGATGTTATTTTTTCTAAGTTTTCAATTAATTTGTGTTGTTACCTTTTCTTCACCATTATGAATAATGTTTATTAACATTTGTGAACTTTTTTTTGTATATGTGTGGGCTTTAATCATATTTTTTTAATTCTCATGTATATACCTGGAAGTAAAATTGCCATAAGTAAGTTTAACTGTCTAAGGAAAAATCATGCTGTTTTCCACAGTAGTTACACCATTTTATATTCCTATCAAGCAATGAATGAAAATTGAAATTAGTCCACATTCTCGCCAACGTTATTTTTAATTATTTTGTCATAAAAATCTTCTTAGTAGGTGTGAAGTAGTACTTTACTGTGTTTTTAAATTGCATTTCCTTAGTGCCTAATGATATCAAGCATCTTTTTATGTATTTATTGATTATTTGTATATTTTCTTCTTTGGAGAAATACCTATGATAAGATTTTTGGCTCTGTCTTATAACTTACTCTAAGACTATCTCCAAAAACATGTCATAGTTGATAGTTTTTTAGGAAATAATCTGTATGATGTAAAACAGAAGATTCTGAGTTACCAAGGTTTTTAAGGGACCACTGCAGTTACGCCACTTCCATTTTGTTTGGTCTGCAAGTGTGTGACCAAGAAATTTGAGCTTATAAAGGAGTGTTTTCTCTACTCGTTTCTTTTTCCTTGTTGTTCAGGTTCCTGGAATGTAGGTAAGTCATACTGACACTTTGAGTTTATTTCTTAAAGCTTTTTTTTTTTGTCTGAAATTAAGGACAAGCCAAACAGAGTTCTTTACAAAATTAATTTAGCTTTTTTTGAACCTTTTTCCAATGGAGCATGATCCTTTCAAATTAGTGGTATAGAAGAAAACTACACAAGGATTTTTAAAGTAGTAAAATGAAGGGGTTGGACTGCATTAGCTCAAATTTTCTTTCACTTTTAACATTCTGTGATTCTAACATCACTGGATGTTAACTGTGATGAGATGTGAACCCAGATAGCTTATTTAAGCTCCCTTCACTGGTCAAGATGCCATTCTTTGATGAAGTCACATTTTCAAAGCAAGTCTTAACTGGTCCCAAGGAGGCTGAAAATTCTGGAAACATCAGAACTAGGTGATGGAATGAAAAGTTCAGAAACTAATGATGCACTTAAGAGAGTGGCCATAGTGATTATTTGGTGGGTAAACTGTATTTACAGAATAAAATTCATGGTTGAGAAATGCAAAATAGATGATGGTTATGCAGTAGAGTGAAATTATTCCTTGGAAACCAGTGGGAATTGGACTGAGACTTTTTTTGAGAAGTCCAAAATGTAATGGAAAGCTTGACATTAGATTAAAAAGAAGAAGTATGTGGAAAGTATTATACATTAGCAATCTGCATTCATCTAGCTTGTAGAAATAGATCGAACAAACCTGAGAATAGAGTTAGGAGGAAATGAAAGCTACTCTGGTGGTTGGAGCTGGAGGTAAAATGGGCTGTAGAACCATGAAAAAGTCTGTGTGCCTTAAATGCTACGTTTGTACTGTTTTCAACATTTTTCCGGTTCTTTCCTGAAACTAAAAAAGGCTAAAGAGAATGGATAATTTGAATTTGAATTGGTTCAGTATGTTTTGTGCTGAGTACCTTTCTAGGATTCTTGGGCTCCTTGAACCTTGAAACAAAGGAGCTTAAAATTTTATTCTTATATGGAATCCTTTAGCAGAATGAGGCAGCATATAATTGAATTGATTGAATTGATTTGATTGAATTGATTGAATGTTAAAATGCATATTATATGGATTTCATGTTATAGGGAGCCAAATATGAAAAAAAGGTGTTAGATCAGATTTGTCCCAAGGACTACAATTTACCAATTCCTATTGCTTTTTAATGGTATTTTTAAAAAGATATTTTCTAGTTTGCTATAGCTGGTAAAGAGAAGCCATTAAAAATTAAGAAGAATCAAATCAAATCAACATTCTATTGGAAAAGTTAAGAGTTCAAACAAAATAATAATGTATAGTATAGTAATGTCTGTTTATATCTTGTCTTTGGTTGATCTTAAGCTTCCATGCAGAACTAAGCCATTGTAGCAGAGATTATACAGCCCATATACCCTCATATGCTTACTCTCTGGTCCTTTACCAACAAGGTCATCAATCTGTAAGATATTCAGAAATGACCATAAAAGTTTACATAACACCTTATGAAGAAGTTTTTTAAGTTCTATTAAAACTTGTGAATTGAAGAAATAAATCCTCTATGGTATGGGATGACTTACTATAGCTGTCAATTTTGCCTTAATGAATCCTGAATGAATATATTAAATTTGTAGTTGGATTTTGATGAACTTGATAAGTTCTCTTTAAAATTTATGATAAAGGAATAAGTGACCATAAATACCTAAGCAAAGGGTAAATGAAATAAGGATTCATACTACCAGCTACTAAGACTTAGTACAAATTATAGTATAAAAATAGTATGTAATGAATGTAAGAGCAAATAGACCAGAGGGATATACTAGAAGGCTCAGAAATGTATCTATTTATGTGTGTATATGTGCATATGCATGCATGCATATTCTTGGCACTACAAAGCAAGAGGGAAAGATTGTTTAGAATATGGATGGCAAGGACATTTATAACAACATGGATGTAACTTAGAGGATATCATGCTAAATGAGGTGAATAAGATGGAAAAAGACAAGTACTATCTGATGCCATTCATGTGTAGAATCTAAAAAGTCCAAACTGGAAAAAAACAGAATAAAATGGTGCTTACCAGAGAATGAGGATGTAGAGGGAAAGGACAAATGTATAAAGTTATAAAGTTACAAATAGTAAATAAACTCTAAGGAGCCAATGTACAGTGTAGTGAATTTAAACAACAATGTTGTATTATAATCAGCTAATTTAGTAAGAAATTATAACTTAATTATTTCAGCACTAAAAAGGAAAGGATAATTACGTAATGTGATAGGGGTGCTAATTATTGCTATAATGACAATCATATTACAGTATGTAAAGTATCAACACTATTTACCTTACGTTTATAAAATGGTATATGGCAAATATGTTTCAATAAAAAAGGGAAGAATATGGCACTCAGACACCAGCTCAGTTTATGTGAAAAAAAGTTGGATTTCTACCTTATACCTTATATAAAGGTGGATTTCAGATGGATTACTACTAGAAATATAAAAGGTAAAGCTGAAAAGCTAGTGCTAAAAAGTGTCAGCAAAAACCTTCCTGATCATTGGGGAGAGAACATTTTCTTAAGCTAGGCCCCCAAAGGCATAAACTACAGAGTAAATATTTGATGGGTTTGAGTACATCAAGTGGCATATTTTTGTTCAATGAAGGATACCATTAAAAATTTAACAGTTTGGTAATAGATGGGGGGAAGTTGCTTTCAACATAAGGATAAGAGATAAATATCTTGAGATTATAAATAACTCTACTATAGCAAGTAAGCAAGCCAAAGAAGAAAACAAACACAGCCCCCAAAGGACAGTTTGTAAGGAGATGCCCAAATTACCTAATAATCAGAGAACATCAATATAAAATAATTAAAAAAAAACATTTCATTGCAACAGTCATGATAAAGTTAAAAATGTGAATAATAGCAAGTGTGGATAAGGATGCAGGGTGCAAGTTCTCTGCATTGGGCTAGTCCCTACAGAAGTCAACTTGGTGAATTAAAGCATGTGACACCCTAAATCGAGTGACTCTAATCTGGTCTTCATCTTAAAGACTTCCAGGAAGATCCATAAAAAAGCATGTGCGGTGATGTTCGTATAATAGGTACATCACTTTGTCATCTATTATGTTCACTGTAGATACATCATTAACTCTGGTGAGAAGTGTATGCATACTCTATAACTCTACAAATGTGGATGGTATAAACCTGATAGTTACCCAGTCACATACACTGAAACTAAAGCATAGTGTTGAGAAAGAAATGTTGGGGTCAGTATAATTGATAATATAATATTTTTCTAAATTAAAAAAAATACATATGGGAAGCGATGTTTAAATTTTAAAAGAATAAATACATATCTAGGACATACATTTGATTAGGCACCTGTACGGTTCTGGGAAGAAAACAGAAGAGCAGAACAGAGAGCAGGACTAAAACCTACACGATGACATTTGATAGAGTCTTTCACCATAGCAATAGTCTCTGAACTGAGGAATGAAATGAATTCAAGTGTGTTTGTTTAAGGTTATGGCAAAATTTTAGACAAAGTTTAATATGATAAGATTAGCAATTAAGATATTGGTTATTTAAATTTTTTCAGCCTTTGCATAAACTTTTGAAATTTCCTTTCATTTTATGGATAGCCCTAGCTCACCCAGAAAGCTGTTTATGGACATTTTGGAGGAACTGAAGGTTGAGAGGGTTTTGCTCTGTTGTTGCTCAGAATGTAATATCCGACCAGGCTATCTGTGTGGCTATCAGCAACATTAGTCCTCCAGTGCATCAGAATTCTACAGGATACAGATTAGCATTTAAATGTAATAGGATCACACCACAAACTGCTGTGGATGAGATGCCCAAGCATTTTATTTCCTTAGTAACTAGTTCAGAATCGTATCATACTAGCCGAGCGTTTCTTTCTTTTTTTGTCTGATGATGCCAGCTTAATGCTGGGCACACATTAGGTATTCTTTAAATGTTGGAAGGATACCAGTTGAGTAAATGAGTAAAAACAAAACAAATTAGCTCATTTTTACCGAAAAGAGACTTGAAAATGAGGAACATACTGATAAATTCTACCACCAAAATTTGCAATAATTGTAAACCTTGGAAAACTTGAAAAATGTATTGAAAAAGCAAACCTCCCCTTTCTTAGACAAAGAAAACGCTTATTGATAGCAGGCTTCTTGCCTTATTGGGTCCTTCTGTCCCTTTGTTTGGTGACTGGAAATGCAACTGATGATAGCTTAAGCTTAAATGCAAAGACTGGAATTATTAGACTGAATTTGAGATCTCAGTTAATCCAAGAACAAAGTAACAAAGCATCTGGGGAAGACTGATGAACAAACAAGGGTTGGAAAAGTTCAGTGAAAGCTATTAAGCAAGAGGGAGCCAGCCTGGGCATCCAACCTCAGCTAGGAGAAGGTAGCTGCCCTGTTTGATTATATAATGTAGGCCAATAGAACCAGCATTTCTGAGCAAATCCATGAGCTAAGTGCTTTTCAGTTGTTATCTTCTTTAATCTTTGCAACCTTATAAGGTGACTGAAGCAGCTATTTCTGTCTTCGTTTCAGATGGGATAGCTTAAGGCTCAGAAATCTGAAGTATTTTGCTAAGGTCAGGTCAGTGGTAGAAGTAAAATACAAACCCACATATTTTGCACTCCAAAGCACTGGCTATTTCCATAATGCTACAGTGTCTTTCTTTTCTTTTCTTTTTTTTAAACTTAAGCAGAAAGTGAAAGCAGACTAAAGGGAAAGTATTTTAATATCTAGATGGAAAAGATTTGAGTTCAAATAGCCTGACTTGTGGTGATAGGAGCTTGAAAATACTCAGAAGTGATGCTGCCTTTAGTGATGTTTATTCCTTCAACTGGACTAATGCTGGGATGGTACCCAGAGCTGTCATGTTTATTGTGCATATTTTTTAGCATTTGAAAATCATCAAAAATGTTTAAGAGTGTCTGTTAAAAGTTGTTGGACTAGTTACTGGAGAGAGGTGGGACAAGGATTCAAAGATATTCCTCTATGTGAGGAAATGTGGAAAGTAACTAGAAGACTGGATGGATAAAAAGTGAATGATGCAGGACATTTTGGTGGAACAGGCAAGGGTTTTTAGAAACTGCTGCAAGGACCATGATTGCAGAATGATCCAGGAAGGAAAACTTTCAAAGGAATGGCAAATTTTAAGAAAGAATATACAAATGAGAAGGGTTTAGAGTACGTATGGTAAGAAGTCTCCTGGCAGGTGGTTCCAGAAATCTTTTCAAGAAATCTGCAGTTAGAGTTCTTTCGATAGCAATATAAGACTGCATTTTTTTCACTGCACTGGCCTTTCTACAGGGTGCAAAAACATTGCAGTAAAACAGGTAGCTGGTAAGACTGTTCATGATGAAACAACAAAATAATTTTATTAATTCTCAACTCTTAAGTACAGATCTTTTTATTAACATGCTATTGTGATAAAGTGGGAAACAAACAAAAATCACCTTTGCTATGTAAGTAATGAAGGATGATTATTTTGGGGGAAATGAACTTGTGAGATTGAGTTGCAAGATTTAAAACCTGCTTTCTTTCTTTATAGAGCACTATTGTTCTTTCCTGGAGGAATGACAAACAAAGACTATTCAGGATCAGGTATTCAGCAGACATTTCCTTGTAAATGAAGAAGAGAAGTGTGTCACTTCAAGAAAATCACTGACAATATTTCTTGCTAAAAATAAAATTTTAATTTCAAGTGAAAATTAGAATTTTGGCAAAATGTGTCCACTACCATGAACTTGACAGCTTTCCAATACTTGAAGAGTTTTCTGATGAGATAGGTGACAATGTTAATGAATGAAATACCTATTAGTCTATCATCTATTTATGTGTGTTTATAATATATAAATAAATAACAAAATAGATTGAATTTGGAAGATATTTATGACTCAATAAGTATTTTTAAAATGTTTAACGCATTGTTATAAAATCAGGTAAAGGGTCTTTTCAGTGTAAAATAAACCAGTAGGTTTTAATATAACAGAGTATGAATAGTTTCATTATGTGAATTTAGATTTCACATTGCAACTATCTTTTAAGCAACCACAGCTTGGAGAATTCTAGTTTAGAAGAATAGCTATAATTATCTGAGAAATATCAAAATATTCTTTCCTTTTTCAAATACATATTTGCATGAAGTAGGATTTTTTTTTAGATACCTTAACCAAAACAACAGATAGCAACAGATTGAATGCAGAAGCAGACAAGCAAATCCCAATGTATTCTATTAAGCCAGACAAGAAAATATTTGTACAAATATAACAGTGCCACTCTTCTGTTCATTAATTTTTGTTTTGAAGATGTTTATAAAAATAAATCGATTGTTAATATATAATAAGGCTATTATTTACTATTTTAACTGAATTTATAAATAAATATTTAGGATGGTTTTTGCAGTTGTAACTTCTAATACAATAAATATCTCGTGATATAATACATATAAACATGAACCTTTTGGACTTCTTAATAATTTTTAAGTATGTTAAAGAGTTCTGAAATCAATACGTTTGCAAACCACAGACTTTCTATATGTATGTGTGTGCATTTTGTGTAATCTTTTTTTTTTTTAGCCAGATCTAATGAGGCACAGGTCATGTTTGGTAAAATGCGCAGTGTGTATAGTTGTGAGTCTGACAAGTACATAGAGTCATGTTTCACCACCACATTTGACTTTCAGAATATTTCTCTCAGTCCCCAAAGTACCCTCTGCCCCTTTGCTCAACCTGTCTCCCAGTTAACACTGGCTTACTCTGCTCCTCCTCGAGCACCCACCATCTTTTAAGCAGTCATATAAGAGATATTGTAGCTGCATTGCTACCAGTGCCCAGAGATGCAGGCTTTTACTTGGTATATCTTGGATATAGTAAATAGACCAGACTAATTGTTGCAAAAATTTTGGGAAGTGGTATAGTAGGAGGTGACCCTGTAAAGATAAATTAGAACCAGTTGATGGAGAATCCTGATCATCAAACTAAGGAACTGATAATTTTCTTGTAATTACTTTAATTCTTAAGAATTAATGACCGTTACTTCTACTAGGCAATGAAGATTCCCAAGATGGAAGTTTGGGAGTGTAGACCTGATGGAAATTACAGGGTTGTAAGGCTCTGCTTCTAAAGTATTCATTTTGTGTACCTTCACAGACCTCTTTATGATGTAACCATATATCCTTAGCTGTTTTCTTTTCCCCAGCTGTTCCCTGCAGCTAACACATGGTGCCTGAGTGAGTTGTTTTTGCTGCTTAAGGCTAAATAATAACCTGCTCAGGAATCAAGAGGAATCAATACATTTAGAATAACTCAAGTTTTAAAAAAAAATACATGAAGGTAATTCATGGTTTCTTACAGGAATTTTGAAATTTTAGAATTAAAAATCTTAGATTCAAAAAAATTACTTCCCATTTGGGTTATTGTCATCTGAACTTTTTCTATCCTAACTTTTTCTATCCTTATATAATTGTAGTAGCATTTTGTATCTAAAGATTTTTGGATAGTTTTTTGTTGTTATTGTTGTTGTTTTTTGAGATATAGCCTTTCAAAATTACTGTCTTCTTACGAAAACAAAATCTTTTATAACTTATCTTCATGGTTGCATACTATTCTACCATACAGTTCTAACATAATTTAGTCAATCATTTCTTTATTTTGAGAAATTGCTTCTTTCTGTTTTCTCACCAGTATATATGTCATGGCGAACATCTTCCTTTACACTTATTTTAAATTGACTTTTTGCTTTCTTTTTACTCTTAATAACAAAGCCACATAAAGACACTTGTTCTCACACTGACCTGTAATAATACACAATGTTGTCAGACCCACTTTAGAAGAGATAGTGGCAGAGAGAGAGAGAAACTGGCTTGTCCAAGGTCATGGAGTTCAAAAGGCAGAAGCAGGGTTTGAACACATGGGGTTTACAGCCCCTTTACACTGTACTAGTCTTCCTGCAAGAGATTAGTGGTTACAGGGAACTCCTTCACACGTGGCATTCTAAGCGATTCCTCACCTGCTTGTGCTCACACTCCATGGACAGAGCTACTGTAGCCAAATGAGTTAGGAATGGTCCAGGACCACAGCTACTCCAGTGGTGGAAGGTCAGCCTTGGTTACACACAAGGTGCTCCTGAAGAAAGCAAACCAAATAAGTCTTGGTCACAGCAATATTTTTCTGGTAACATTTATTTGCAATGTTTTGGGATGTACTATAGAATAAATTGGTTTTCTGGGATTTTACCCTTCCACCATTAGCCTCTATGACCAGCACCTGTGGTATTGTGCCTGCCCCATGTGTGGGTGAGCACACCTGGGCCTAGGAGATGGCACTAAAAAGGGTCGAGTCACTGTAGGGGTGAGGTAAGGAGAGAAGGTGAGGAGAGAGAGAGCGGAGAGATAACCGAGAGATAACTGAGAGATAACTGAGAGTGCATGGAGATTTGTGGGGGGGGGTTCACTTGTCTTACAGTCCCCTTGGCCCTGCCTAGCCCTATGCATGTACTGCTTTTTACAGTACATAGTCTCACTTTGAGAAAACACACACACACGTGCAGAGAAAAGCTTCAAAGTCTGAAGTGTAGACAAGAAGGTGAAGAAAACCTGAATCCTTAAAGAGGAAAATGCAGATTGGACAAGATTACCATTTTCCAAATGACTTTTGTGAAAGTTTTATGGGTGTAGGGTAAATGAATAATGAGGGGTTTTACTCTTCTGCCATTAGCCCCTATGACTGGTACCTTTGGTCTAGCACTCTCCTCATGATTGTAATACTGGCCCAGTGGGTATGCCGTGTGTAAGTGTGCACACCTAGGCCTAAGAGGAGAGGAGAAAGGGCAGTGTCACCCTGGAGGAGGCAAGCATGAGGAAGAGTGTGTGAAGAGATCCCAAGGAGTTAGATCCCAAGGAGTTCTCGAGAGAGAAACTCATGTGGCTATTTCTTTACTGTCTATTTCCCCCCTCATTATTTGAAATTCTATGAAGATAATCCTAAGGGCTCTGACCTTTAGTAGCTAGAACCAATGGTGAAAACTTGCCCAAATTGAGAAGGTTGCAAAACAATGGGTCAATCAAGTTTAGGACCTATTTTTTAGTTTCCCATTTAGACATTTCTTGGGCAAATTAAGAAATTAAAGGCTCTGAGAAGTCTAGCGGTGACCCACCTGCTTACATTCATTTAATCCAGGATTTTTCAGAATCATTTCCATCTAACATCTTTTCTTCGGTGGCTCCTGTTTGCCTGTCGCACACATACTTGAGGACAGGCTGGTCTAGACTTTGGCTAATTGTGGTAATTCTCAGAGGGCGGAGCAGGATCCCATTGTTGGTGCTTGTAAGTAGCTGAGGCGGTGACAGCTCTGGTGGCTGGATTTCCTCCTTTATCATGTCACACCAATAGGATAAAATAGAACAGGGAAACATCCCCACGAACAGGCAAATTCTCACATCCTGATTTATTTCCCACACACGTTTGAAAACTCTGGAGGCCAAAGGGAGCCATGCTTACAAAGCAGAGGAAGGCACCTCTCTACATTCATGTGACGTCAGGTTCAAGCGTGTCGCCCTTACAGGGAACACCCGCTGCCCAAGCTGCTACTCAGCGGCTCAGCCAACCTGCCCGACTGGCCCCCTCTCCTGCCCTGGAACCATTTCAGGGTGGTGTGATGAAGATTTGACTGGCCACAAACTCCCCCCTCCCCTCCCCCGCCCCCTTTCTCTGGCTATTGTTTGGAGGGAGGTGGTGATTGAATTAGCAAAGCTGCTAAAAGCAGAAAGAGAACACATGAAAAAAGACTTAGCCCCCAAAGGCAGCTTCATTGGCTCTGCAGTCTGGAGCGGCACTTAAGTGGTACCTGGTGATTACTGTATTAAGGGAGCTTTGCTCTTCAATACCTGTCACTCACTGCCACTGAAAAGAGGTCCCAACCAGGGAGCCAACCAGGTGACTGGGGATGCAGCACAGCCCTGTAATTATGATGCTAATTCCCCAAAGGTCAGGGCTCCTTAATCAAACCTTAATCAAAGCATTTTATAAATGATGATGATTCTATCCAGGGTGGGAGGAAGAGCAGTAGGGCAGAGCCCCGAATTCTCTTGAACCAGAATGCATTTTGAGGATGTGTTGGTAAAAGCAAATAGCTTTCTTTACTCCAGAAGCAAAAACTCAGGAGGAGGATTTTTGTTTGGTACCATGTTTTTCAATGTAGAATAACATCCTCTTCTACAATGGATGGTCTTTTAATCGTAAGTAACCACATTAGGGAATCAGTTAAGGGACATTAGTTCATTAGTTCATATATGCAGACATTTCTCCCGTGTTACCTTTCCTAAGCACATTTCTTTACAATTACATTTGTGCAGCCCATTTCAAGAGTGAAACACTGTTTGCCTGTCTTGTCCTGTTGTCTTGTCTGTTCCTTGCAGCAACCTCACCAGGCAGATTTAACCCATTGTAGAGATGGGAAAACTGAGATCTGCTTGTGTCCCTTTGGTTGGCTTGTCACAGAGGGAACATTCAGACCTAAATGAGCCAAAATGTGATGCTGCTTGTACATCCAGTAACTTCTGTTAGAGAAGATCTTAGGTTCTTGGATTTCTGAGCCATCTGGGCCTCTTATTCAATAGTCCCTCAGGCTCCCCTGTATCAAATGATTCAGGAGCTAAGTTTTCATGTGAAAATTTCCTCATTGTACACCTCCCAGTTACAAAAAATAAGCTACGTAAACAAAAAACTCTGCACCCTTTCCAGTTTCAGAATCTCCAGAAATACATATAACATGCACACATACATGCACACATACACACACAGTTCTTTCATACTGCAAGTAATATGAATTTGAAGATTGGTAGGTGAAAAAGGATAACCATCTTCACTAACTCACATATGGCTCATTACATTTTTTAAGGCTTTGAGGCGCCCTTGCGTGTGTAATTTTTTTTTACTTTATCCATTACTGATCAGCTGAGATTAAGCTAGTGGAAAATTTCTTCATGCTTTCATTATGCAACTAGTCTTGGTCATCCTTCTGGGTAAAGTGGGTTTCTTTTGTGGCCCTGCATTGTGTGCGCCAGTATGCAAACTCCAGGCAGAGCAGTTTGGCAAACAGCCTTTTCTTCCAATTCTCATTTTCTCTCCTTCCTGGGGTGTGAGTTCCCCAAAGTGTGATTAATCCATCTATTGATCGCCTCCTGCCACCGTGAGGGTGAGATATGGCTAGCAATCGGTGCCAGGCCGCCTATGTGACCAGACTGCTAAGGCGAGGTGAGAACAGACAAGAGTTAGCCGGGGCTCTCTCAGTCCTGCAGACAGAGGGGCAGTAATGGCTGAGCTCCCCACAAGCCTTGTGAAATGATCCCTCTCATCAAAATGCAGCAGATTCTTTTTCAAATGAATTATAATGCATATTCCCTGCTATCTCAATCGACTTCACAGAGCTCTAATAAAAGTTTATGGGTAAAAAGAAAGAAGAAGATGAAAAAGAAGTAACAAGACAGAAATCTCTAGAAATAGAGCCAAACAAGAATGTGCAGCTTTGATTGAAGTGTTCCAGGCAGATATAATGGATGACCAAAAGCAAGCCAACCGAAGGGATTAGAAAGGTAAGAAGGCATTTATCTAATATTCAGAGGTACTGTGATGGGGAAAGGTAAAGGCAGGATAAGCTGAGAGGATAGGCTACTAGAGAGAAAACTTCCACCCACAAATGATAAGGGTAAAATGAGAAACATGTTCCCAAGACAAGATTTGGGCAGTAAAATTAGGAAAGAAAATTTGGTCAAATAAGAATCTGAAAGGCTTTTTTCTCTTTTCTCTCCCACTCAAAAGAAAGTCAAGCACAGCCATCTTTCACAGCAGATGCTGCTTTATTTGTTATCCTTCTTTAGATGTTTAGAAGAAACCTTCCCTCAGTCACAAAGTCACGAAACCCTCATCTTCTCAGCAGCTCCCATCATGAGCAGGAAGTCACCTGGGATCACCCAGCAACTTCCCTTTCCTGTAGAATTGATTTTCAATGCTCCCAGGCAGAAATAAACAAGTGAAGAGTTCATCAGTGGCCTAAAACTTAGTTGCCCTTCAACATGAGGGTGGATGTTAAAACAGCCAGACCTCCTCATCGCAGTCGTTCTTATGTCTTTGACACATTCCCTTTCCTGGTTGTTTGTTCCAGAGAATCATCTACAGACATACCAGAGAGACAGACAGCCCAAACAAAGATAAAAGAATTGACTGGTATAAAAACTGCCAAAATAAAAGAGAAAATAATTCAGATATAGTTATAACTCAAATTTAATAAAATAATCTAAAATTTATAAAATTGTTAATAAAAACAATTTAATTCTAATTTATGTAACATTTCTACATAAGTTCCACACAAAGAATCAAATCTTTATTAAGCATCTATATCAATGTGAATTGCTCGCCAGGGACCGAGGGTCCCATAGAGAGCCAGGTACGTATCTTGCACTGAAAAGAATTTGTAGTGTACAAAGAAGTAGAATACTGGGCCAGATTTCTACAGAATGCTTTTTAGCTTGAGATGAGATGGGAGCCTATCCCAGTCCTGGTGACTGTCAAAGTTCCTGGAGGAAATGACACATGAACTTAACCCTGAAAGATGGAAAGGTGTTTGCTACATTCCAAAGGGGGAAGATGGAAGAAAGAGTGGGTGGAAAAGATATACAATTATTCTAAATGAAAGAATGGTCTTCATCTAGGCCTGAAGGTGATAAGGAGGAGGGCACATTAGACTGTCAAAACCTGTTAGACATGACCTGAGTCAACTGAGCGAGGAAGACAGAAACAGCCATAAGCTGGAGCGTCAAGTCAGGGCCCTGGAGGAAATATTAAAATGTTTGGATTTAACTCTGAAGGGGATTTCAGAGTCACAGAAGGAAGTAAATAGGAGAACAATAGCATCGGTGGCAAAATGAGCAGGGAAAGGTCCTCACTGGAGTTAGACATAGATTAGGAGGGGCTGGCCTTGGTCAGGTTGGGTAGCCAGGAGGCACAGTGGGGGTGGAGGAGATGAAAGAGAGGAAGCCACATACACTCCTGGAGGAAGCCATGCACAGAAAATTTATCTACAGAAAATATACAACTTATTCTAAATTAGTTCCAGGAAGAGTCTAGCACTTCATAGATGCTTGATAGGTAACAAAAAGCATCTGCAGGGAACATATGCTCTCTTCAATGGGTCCTAGGGGTTGCACAACTCCAGAAGACACTAAAATAACAGGGAGGTTTGGCTCCTTTTCCACCAAGAGAACAGTGCCAGAACGTAAAAGGAAAAAAATCTCTGAAAATTCTGAGTCAGTGGAGTCAAGAGCCACATGTGAAGAACTGAACATTCTAGGCTGACTGCAAGTTTCTTCAGGAGTATTGCTTCACCAGCACTTGTCCAGCCAGCAGCAAATGAAGGCAGTATTGGATGACTGGAGATGAGCAAGTCATTTCCCACAAAACCAGTGTTTCAATATTTTGCTTGGCACTAAAGTCAAGTTAGACTGGAGAAGAGAGTGGTTTGGAAAATGGCTGAGATTTAATAAATGAAATGGTCTGTGAGAAATGCCAGTGTTTCCAAATCTCTAATAGAAATATTATTCCTTGGTATCTTTATTAATAAATTGAAAAGCGTTTCTTTCATTGATGCAAAATACAGACTTTTCTAAATTAGGCAACGTTGTCAACACCCAGCAGATCACAGTGTCCCCAAAGAGGTTAGAAATGAGGGGCAGGAAATAATAAAACAAGGTTAAATTTGGCTGGATGGAAACTACATCTGGGAAAAGATAATTCAAAAAGCAGATATTCATTGGGCCAAAGATATCTGGCCCACACTAGTGCCAGAGGAGATCCAGGTGCAAAACCGGATGGCACATGAGGTGGGAGTTTAAAATATGCGAGGCCATCACCAAACCCGTTCTGTCCAGCCTGCCTGGCGTGATAAAGAAAACTGATAAGGATCTGGTCCACCTCAGTCTTCCATGCTTGCAGGCATTTCACAAGGAAAATTTGATCCATTCACTATTGTGATTTTAGTTGTTGAGATAAGCATCATCTACTACAGGTATAAGACCTCTCATATCTGAAATTCATGGGCAGTGCTTTGCAGCAGCAAAAGAAATAAATTCCTGTGTTTTTGCATGTGGAAGTTTCATTCGTGGTAACTCAAGAAATATCACATTATTCTCTCATTATTATTGCCTTTTTTGCAAAAGCCGTCCAGGTAACAGGCTAACCAGTTATATATGGTCTATCTCAGTTTTACATATTAAACAGCTAAGGTAAACCTGCCACGGGCATTTGGGAATGCCAGTCATTGGTCTCTCTGCCTCATACTTTGTTCATTACAGGGACATGTTCTTTGTAAATAACTTAGGATTTGAGACTTCAAATGGAAGTGTAGAAATGGAGAATTTCATTAATGTTTCCATAGGTTTAAAGGGGATATTATTGGATGACTAGATAGGCAGGTGACATGTATAGTTTAAGGCACCAAATGTCTAAAGTTAACACATAAATAAATAGCATCGATTCTTCTTTATTATAGCAATCAGAACTTTGCTCTCTTGATTTAAACTTCATTATTAATAGTACATGAAATTGTAAAAGGAAATGTGGACAGGGCAATGGTCATAATAATTTCATTGCTAAAGATTTCCTAAAGTCAATATCAGGTCTCACTAGAAACCTCCACAGAAAAGGAGGCAGGAAATGGAAGTAAACATTATGTTGTGAAGAGAATTGTTTCATTATTTCCTCAATTTGATTTCATGACTTATCACTAGCACTCAGAAGATGTAAATGTTCCTAGAGCAAAAACACATGATTTCACCCAATTGTCATGGTTCAGTTTTAAACAAATACATTGACCATGAACATGTCTGGGCAGAATCCCAGGGTTGTTGCTGATGTGCATGCTCAGGAACTTTCCCCAGAACTAAGCCTGTATTCTGACCTTGACTAGAGTCTGAATGCTGTGGTTTAGTGGTTCTTTGTTTCAGTCAGATTTATTTCAGTCATATTGTCAGAAGGACAACTCATTACTGTAATTCAAGTAAGGGATAGCTTGTAGCCTGGGTTTCAGTGAAGGATTGTAAATTTTATAGTGTATATAATTTGGAATATGTCTGTGCTCAGCCCATATATGGAAATCTGCCCGGGTACTTATTATTATGCTTATCTGCAAATGACCAGATGGCCTTGCCCAAATGTACAGAACCATTTAGTGCCATTTTAAACCATTAAAGCTATTAGCTTTGACTTGAGATAATCCTCTGCCCAAAGGGAACTAGTTTTGCTGTCTTTCAAAGTCATCAAATGTAATTAAATGCCATACTAAGAAGTAGGCATTAATGGATTAAGGAGACAATGCTGTCAACCAGTCTTGGATCAACCAGGGCAGAGGGAATGCAGGAATAGATCAAAAACATAGCATATTATGTAGGATAGTGTCTAAGCTGCCATAACAAAGAATCCCCAAAATATGATTCAAAAAAGATAATTCACTTCCCTTTAGACAAAAAAGCAGGTAGGTCAGAGTCCTAAGAGTGTCAACTTTGCTCCTGAAGAGTAACCAGAGACTCACATTCCTTTTTCTAATTGCTCTGATATCCACTATAGTGTCTTCCCCCACATGAATGGAGCTACCTCATCAATGTTTCTATATTCAAGTCAACTAGAAGAAGAAAAGAGAAAAAAATGAAGAGCAAGCAGTTTTGAGATGTTGATGGTAAAAGTGATGGCTCACTTGACTTCTATTTATAATTTTTATGATAAGAAATTAATTATTTGATTACCACTAATTATAAAGGAAGTTAAAAAGTACAGTCTTCAATTGGATGGTCTTGTGTTCTGCTAAATTCAATAGAGTGGAACATTCTACTTCCAAAAGGAAAGATGGGTTCTATAGGGCATAAAAGTCAGAGATAAGAATTAGAAAATTACCATCAGGAGTAGTAAGAACATATGAGGAAAACTGCAGCTAAGAAAAGACAGTGATCAACTAATGCCACACAAGAGGGACTGGAGCAGTGCAAAAGAGTGCTTAAAACCATCTCAAAATAGTGCCAGGTTGGTGAAACAGGTTGCTGTCAGTGGATTCATTCATAATTCCAGCACTATCAGGTTCAGAGTCCAACAACAAGTTCTCTGGAGATTGAGAAGAAAAAGAGTTTCTACAGCCAAAGACAGCCAGCTGTCTCACTCCAGATAGTGTTGATAGTGACCAGAAGTCCCAAACAAAGGCCACTTGTAGAAGATGAGTTGACACTGTAGCAGCGAAGTAGGCTGAAGTGCTCGACCAGACAGCAATGGACTTGGGCTGGGTGCTCGACCAGACAGCAATGGACTTAATAGCTCCAGGAGCTGGTATCAGAGAGAGGCTATGCTCAGCTCTTAGACACTAGGCAGAGTCTGATGGTACTCCCTGCAGGTGATATCAGAGGCCCGCTCAGCAGCTGAGTCTGTGAGAAGATCTTTGCAGGTCTGGCAGTCCAGAGGTCTGGAAGTCATCTAGAAATCTATGGAGGTCCAATGACTCCCACAGAAGTCAACTGCTAAAGACTTCTCTCTCTGATGACAGGGAGCAGATTCCTTCTTCTTCAAAGGTGTCTGATGAAGCCTTCTCCTTTCTTTATAGACCAGGAGTAGAAGGAATCAAGTTGGTTTTGCTCTAGCTTACATTCTCTTCAGGGTTCCTCACCCTACTAGATTGAATGCACCATTTAGTAACCAACAGCTCATGTTCTATTTTCAACCCAAATAATTAGCTAATGAACTGAACTTGAACTTTTTGACTCATTAACTCACACCTTAATGGTCCATTTAGGATTCTAGAGCCAGATATAAAAGGGGGAAAAGCCTAGCCCCTACCCAGACAGACCTGCATTCTGTTCAAAGCAGGTTTATAGAACTATGGACTCTTGACTATGACTGGAGTTGGCCTTGCTGGAGCTGGGGTTGAGGGACTTCTCCAGGTGGCAGGTGGAGACCAGTCCATTCCTCATTCCCACAAAAGTCACCTTTCTTCATGGCCACTAGGTGCTGTGGGATGTTTACAGGACCAGAGACTATACTCTATCCTAGAAACTGCAATATTCTTGATATATACTAGATCATTAATTTCATGGTAACTGTGAAATAGCATGCTATTCTAGACTCCTTAAGAAGATCCAGAAAGGCTTAAACCTGGATGAATTTTTTTTTTTTTTTTTTT
>PVHY01000887.1:0-161954 GCA_004024945.1 Uropsilus gracilis | reverse complement strand
GATGAATTTTTTAAGGAAAATATCTGTGAGCATAAATGAAGAGTCAGGGAAGATTGGGAACAAAGGTCTGATATTGAGTGAAGGAGAGGAGGAAAGAGGGAATTTTGGGCTCAAGTACTTTTACTGCAGTGCAATTCTAAGAAGTTTGGAAATTCTGCAGGGAGTACCTTTGCCAAATTTGTTAATCAAAGGGGACTGTATCTTGCATTAGACCTTCATGTCACATTTTTCTATGCTCAGTCATTGGTTGGAAGAAGCCCCTAGGAGTCATAGATCAATAACATTTTTGATTGCTGAGTTCTGAGAAGTACATTTTAATTTCTGCCATAGAGAGGTATTAAGTTGTACCTTCTTTTTCTTCTTTCTAAGTACAAGAATGTTAAGACACAGCCCCAAACTGAATAGCTGGTTAATGGCAGACATGGACTTGAGTGAACAGTCTACACTTGAACTAGTCATTGTACTACTGCTTCCTAAAGTTATTGGGCACACATAGAACAGAGTTTTCAGAGGTCATGTCAAAATGTGCAGAGAAAGAACAGTGTACAAGATGTGTCCAAACCAAAAACTTCAAATTGAGGAAATGCCTTCCTCAGACTACTAATACAAGAACTGTCAGGGCCCATGAACCTGGAAGTGAAGATGGGATGGGATGATCACTCACACAGAATTCTTGCACTCCAACTTGAAGTAGCTTAAGGAGACAAAACCACATTCACAAAGCCAAGTTCTGTGCCTTGATCAATCTTAATTACGCTATATATAGAGAGTATAAGATTAGCATGCTGGAGTGAGTGGAACAGTCCCAGAAATAAGGATCAATCTGAGTACTGAAGAAAGATTGTCTACCTCTGTATATCTCAACTTTCCATTAAGTGAGTTGGTAGGTTGTCTAACCTTAGTGCAGATAATGCTGAAGTTACTGCTTAAAGTCATTTTCTACTTTCATTGGCTAGGATTGTACCCTTGAGTCTCTCAATTTCAAAAAGGCTAGTCCTGCAGAGAAGAGACATCTCAGGTCTAAGTGGTGACTGTGCAAGCTAGTAGTAGCAATGTGGAAGGGCGAGGGGTTGAGAAATCTATCACCTAAGATATCCAACCTGAGAGTGGTATCAAGGATCCTTTGAAAATTAATAAATGAAAAGTTGTTGCTTATAATAGATTTTGCACATCATAGATGCGGTTCTCTTAGGTTTGGGTAACATTTTATGTCATAAAGCAAATTCTCCTGAGGATACCTTGTTGAAACTTAGAAAGTGAAACCCAGACTTTCTAGAAGTGACTTGGGAGTGAAAATTAGACTTCTTTGGAGACTGTAGTTGTGGAATGTGGAAGCAAGTAGAGAGATGGAGCATCAGAAAAAAGGAACACCTCCTATCTCTCTAGTCCCCCCTGGCACACTAGAGGGAGGGCAACAGCACATCTCTCACCTGTAACCTAGCTTCCTAACTTCTTTGTAATATCCCAAGAGACATAGACCTATTATTAAATGACTGTTGCCCCATAAGGTAAATTTTTCTGTTATCAGGCATCCCTGCATCCTCCCTGCTGCATGTCATGTATGCTTTGCTACTTCCTCATTACATCATTGTAACATTTCCTTGCTGGGGTAAATAAGGGAATCAAACTTCATGAAAGTGGGACCTGGACATACTTCCCAGGATCCCTGTTCTGTGGGCTATCCTCACGGATAGCTATCAATCTCTTCCAACTCAATTTCTTCTTCATTCCACACATAGCTCCTAAATAGTGGTCCCTTCATTTTGAATCCTCCCAGTTGCATTCTTCTCCCTCAAAGTCTCAATTGTTGTCAAGACAGTCATTTCAGATCTGAGGCCATGTTCCATCATCTCTGAGTGTTACTCTCAAAGTACTTTCTCACTGTTCTCTGCCCCTTCTGTGTTCTTTTCCTTGGTTTCCTGGAGCACTTTCAATTTTAAAACTCTTATAATTGCAATCCATATGTCCTAGTGACATTTCCCTTAGATAAAAATTCTTTCCGATACTTTAAATGCACAGTAGGCATTCGTAAGAGGACAACACATTCTAATTTAACCCCCACACAAGTTATACTACAAAGCAATAGTGTTCAAAGCAGTATGACATTGGAATAAAAACAGATATATTGATCAATGGAATAGAATTGAGAACCCAGAAACAAACTTATGTAGATAGACAGTTGAACTAGGGCCAGTGGTCCAAAAAGAGTACTAAATTTTAGGCACATGCTTAAGAATGTGGAGAGTAATGCTGAATGTAGGGTTTATATGTAGATTCTCTCCTGAGCACACCCAAGGTGAACAAACTCCCAACATGCATCAAAGAATTTATAGAACTCATGGTCAAATTAGCCCATATGTGAACTCTCCCTGGCATACTGAGATGATTCTTAATTAGTGTAGATTGTTCCTGAGCAAGAAGAGGTTCTTGAAGAAAAAGATATCACAGAAGAAATTGAAAACACAAAGATAGATGCATGACCCAGGAATAAGTTCAACATAAACTGAACACAAAAGTAAAAGCAGAAAACAAAGATATTGTTAATCAAAATGAAAATCAGATATGAGCAATATCTTATATAATTTTGCTAATATATTTTTTTATAAATGGGTGTGCTGATGTGCTATTCTTCAAAGATAAGTATGTAAGAAAACAATCTCCTTAAGCTGTCCTCTAAAGGTGTGCCTGAGACAAAACTCAATACCAGAGAAATCTATGCTCTTCCATTAACCACTTTTTACCAGAGAGAAAGATAACACATTTTTATAAGACAAGTTTTCAGGGGTAGTTCTCTTCAAAAGGATGCAGTCAACTTTTCTCCATAAAACTATCACTTGATTATCATTACAACAATTAACAAATTATATTTTGTTCCTTAAATTTCATGTGGAAAAACTCAGTGCAATGGGATTCAACCTCTTTTGCAAGAGATCTTCGGTGACTTCTCTTTCAAATGGTTTTCAGAGTTGGTGACAGGAAGAAAAAGAGTCCATCATTTTGTTGTTTTATTTTATTTGTATCATTTAATTATTATTGTTCTCAGAACTAAGACACCTTCAACCTTATTTCCATGAGGCTGTTGCTCAGCTGAGCTCTAATCCTGCCTGGTTCAGAGGTCTCCTTCCTTACTACTTTTATTCCTAGCTTCTGTCTTCACAGACAATGTCCTCAATGGGAGGGAATTCTCCAAGCTTTCCTACTGGATGGCTATGAGAATGGAGCTTGGTGATTTAATCATGCATTCACCAGGCTGTCCTGGGAGGCAGCTGGCTAGGGCTGGAATGCAATCTGTGGCTGTGGAACAGAGCCAAGTCAACTGGGGTTGAACCAATGACCTTGATCTTCTGGGAATAAACCCTTAATCAATTACAATAACTGACTACATGTATGGCAACACTGCTATGAATAATAATAATAGTAAATAATAATAATGTTAGCATTTATATAGTACTTATGTATCAGGGTTTATTGAGTACCCTTATATAGGCTATCTCCCCTAGGAGTCATCAAACCCGATGGAGCAAGTATGCCTGTCGTCATTTCCATTTTGCATGTGAGGAAATAGAAGCTTAGAGAGTCTATGTGTTTTTCCTAAGGACACATCATTTATAAGCAGTGAAAATAGGATTCAAACCTAGCCATTCCCAGAGTTCACACCAATCCTAAGAGGATTCCCTATATTGCAGACAGGGCAGAAAATAGAGAGAAGCTATGTCATACAAATAAATGAGCTAGCTAGCATGAATCTCTTGATTTTCAATTTTAAACTCTATTTATTATAGCTTTTTGAATTTGTAAGTTATGACATCATTATCCTTAATGTCCCCAATCCCATCTTTGGTGCTGGGTAATGTCAGACTCAGGAAGAAGAGGCTGATGCTAAACACACCCACACCAACTATATTCTCAAGGAGTATTTTATGAAGATCTGAGTTTTCAAAGAAAAAGTATTCAATCATCACTGCATTACTTACACGCTGCCAGTAGGATGATAAACTGACTCAACTTTCCTGGAAGGCATCTTAGTAAAAATGTATCACAACTCTCAATTGGGGGTACATATTTGACCCAGGCACTCACTTTGACAAATTTATCCTAAGGTGTGTTAAGTTAAAGATGTTTGTTATATATGAATAATGAAGAAAGTTATCAAATAATCCAGATAGTGTGGTATATTGGTTTCTCAGAGCTGCCATAACAATTAACTTGGTGCTGAGTGTATTAAGATCATTTCCTCATGGTTCTGGAGGCCGAAAGTCTGAATTTAAGATGTCCGAATTGTTGGCTCCTTCCAGAGGCTACTGAGACTCCTTCCGTCCCTTGCTTCTAACCAGCAGGTACTGCGATCCTTGGTGTTCCTAGGTTCATGACTGTATCTCTCCAGTTTCTACCTTCTCTCCACACAACCTTCTCCCTTCTGTCTCTGCATCTCTCCTTTTCACCCTTGAGTTTAGGGCCCACTCTAATCAAGGATGATGTCATATGGAGGGTCTTAATTTATATTTGCAAAGACTCCTCATTCCACATAAGGTGATATTCTGAGTTTCCACATACATATAGCTGAACCCACCATGCAACTCGTTATATATGGTTCTATTCTTGTTGTATTAAAAATATGTACTGATGCAAATGTACCTGTCTATTTGCATTCATCATATTTATATTGGATTTTGAAGTCAGACAAATGGACTTTGGTTCCTGGTTCCATCTCTGGATGGCAGTATGGCCACAGCAAATTACCTTAACTCTTGGGACTTCAGTTTTCTTATGGGACATATCCCATATGTCTTATTAATCCCATATGATTCTTATTATTACTACAAGTGGGGTGATAATATTTCACAGGGTTTTTAATCAGTTTAAGAGATAACATGTCAAGAATTGTTAGTATTCTTTGGCTTATTGAAAGTTGTCAAAAAAAATGTCAGTGATTGATTTAAAACCATAAAATACTAATAATAGTCACTTACTAAGAGGGTTAATTATTATAGGTGGCTTTTATTTTCTTTTAAATTTATTTCTATAGTTTATGTAAATCAGGAAAAGAAACAATAATTCATTTTTATCTGGGGAATGAATAAGAAGGTTTACCAGACTCTGTATCCACTTGATACTTACTTACACATATAAACAAGCCAAACATTTCAGATTAAATTAGGCATGCAGCTATCTACAAAGAAATATCTCTCCTAGTTTGGGGAGCTCCTTCTGCTCTGTCTCCCCTACAAAATCCTGTCTGCAAAATTTGTGTTGTCTTCACTGTCTTTTTTCAGTGCCAGGCTCACACTACACTGACACTCAAGTATAGTAGCATTTCTTACACACCCACAGAACAAGGATGGTGCAGAGCACATTTTGAAAGATGGGCTGCTTCCTTTGAATATTTACTGTCTCAATACAATGATAAAGTTCTATAAAAGGTAGGATTTGAGGGATCAAGAGAGATAACCTAAACTAAAAGGTTAAGTCGGATGTAAAACTGTATGATGGATTTATGTTATATTTGAACATACAATTTTTAAAGTTAGCTGCCCTCTGAAGAAGAAAACTACCTACCTGAAATTTGTATTTTTTTTCAATTTTAAAGATGATACGTGGTAAGTGAAGGAAAATCTGGAACATACACACACACTCAGCACACGGACACACAAATCCCTGACAGCACAGACAGCATCTATGCATAAAATAGATAAAGGCATCATTCTTTGGGGATCAAATTAGAAAAACATGATCTTCTAGAAAGATGTAACCCCTGTAAATGCAAGTTTAGGTAAATAGAAAGTAATTTTAAGGAATGTAGGAAAAGATCCCTTTTCTTCTGACCTAAATAATCCCTTTCCAAGTATCTCTCTGTGTGCTATTGTCAGGCATGAAAATGGAGATATATTTCACCTACTGTTTTCAGTACTTTGTCACATAATACTTGGTAATTTGAACAATACATGTAATAAAAATCCAAGCTATGGAGCAAACATTAAAAAAAACAGAACTATTAAATAGCACAAGAATAGAATTATTACCCACCTCATCACATTTTTTCCATTTGCCTTTGTGTTCTTCACAACTCTAGCCTTTCTCCCAGAGGCAGGAGCTGCTATTTTGGGTTGTGTTTATTATTGCCACAACCTATCATGTAATTCCATCCATCCATCCATCCATCCATCCATCCATCCATCCATCCATCCATCCATCCATCCATCCATCCATCCATCCACATATCCACCTACCTACCTAACTACCCATTTACCTACCTACCTTCCAATCAATCATCCATGACACATCAAGTTGAATATAGCTAGTCTTTTGTTGACTTGTTTTTCTAGCACATACTATTCTGTAGCCTACTTTTTTTTTACCTAATTTGACACACATAGATTATGACACAAAATTCCAGACTCTGCTATTGCACAAGTAGAAAAATCTCCTGTTATATATTTGATCATAATTTAGTTAATTCTGTTATGGTAAATTAGATGAATACTAATTATGCTAAATTAATGCAATACAACTAATTCAAAAGGTAGACTGTCACTTTTCCCCCAACACTTTATGCTGGTCTTTAACTTCCATTCTAAACTAAATCTTCGACAATATCTATCATTATTTTCTTAAGCTAAATTCTTAGACATAAGGATGTGTCCATGGCATGCTTGTTATAAGGCTCTGTGTGTGTACTGAAGCTTGCAATATTGTTAAGGTGGGCAAGAATCTGCCTGACAGATAGTGACAGGAAGTCAAGGAAGCTCAGGGTTAAGGGAAACAAGTAAAGGCATGCCAGATCCCAACTTCACAGCTCCAGTGTGGAGCAACCCCCTGGAGATGTGCTCTTGGCTCTGACTCCGGGAGTTCAAGGTTTACCCAAATAGTCTGAATAATGCTGTCAGTCTGGGGGGCTAGATGGGTGTGAGTTTTCAGGTAACAACTGATGAGATGAAGAATCATGTAACCAGTCTAGAGAGACAGAGCAGGGAGTCAATTGAGCCACAGAGACAGTGAAGGCACCTCACTCTGCTATCCTTAAAATGAAGTCCCAGGAATGGGATTTATAAGGAGATTAGAAGAAAGGTGCATTGGCAAAGTAGACATGAGGTGTCAGAATAGCCCACCATAATGCACTAGGTCACAAAGAAGCTTCCCCTCACTGAGAAAATGGGTCAAGACTTAACATGGGGCAGGAGGCACCAATCTCAGCTTCAAAGCCTGAAAGAAGGGGAAGACAAATGAGTCTTTTCCAAGAAGAGAACAGCATTAGAAAAGTAGACAAAGGTCCACATAGAAAGACCTTCTTCCTTAGAGAATGGTTAGTTCTCTAAGGTTAGTTCATTGCCCCTTGTTGGCCTTCACAGATATTTAACAAATGGAAATACTGTTTATATATTGGTATGTATTTGTTATTTAAATACATACATACATGTTTTTAAAGGTCTTTCTTTTCTTCAGGTCAGGAAGCATTTCTATTTTTCTAACTGATTGAATTATTTGAATATGATGCCTAAAATCTTTACAATTGAAATGAGCATGGCTTCCTTTCTATCATGTCTGGAGATTAGAAATTAAATTTGTGTGTTAAGTAGATTGTCAATAATGCATTTCTAAAGGTCATAATGTCTGGACTTAAGGAAAATTATGTTTGTATATAAGGAAATGTTTTCTCTTCTTGTCAAAATACATGCCAGGAGTTTCTTTTTGCTTCTCTTTGTGGCATCGGTCTATTTTGCTGTGTGGTGAAACAGTGTCTTCTTGGAACAACCAAATAGTAATAGGAGTTACCATTGTCTGAGCACTTACTGTATTTCAGGCACTGGTTAAGTCCTTTGTAAGGATAAAATAGTTTAATCCTTTTAACAACATACCGCAAGCTGTTGATATTTGAAGAGGAATATGCTCTCTTGTGAGTGATGTCACCTAATAAGTAAAGTCACTATCACAGGCATGGACTTGGTGACATCTACTACCTTCCATCTGGAAGGCACACCTACTGGTAACAAAGTCCAAAGACTGTCAGATTCTAGTGAAGAGGTGTGATAGGGACAAAGAACAGTGTTGCTACTGGGGTGTTGAGGAATTCCAATAAAAACACACCACCTTTAGATTTCTTCTCTGTGTGTCTTTGGATATTTATTCCCACTATTTTCCTTAAATTCTTTTTCTTAAAATCACAGTTTTAACATGATCACGCCAATATCCTAGCTTTAGCAATGTTTGAAAAAATAATTACCATCCTTGCAGAAAGTATGTAAGAGAAATGATGGCTTATTTCACCACTGAAGCTTTCAATTATAATTACAACCCAAGTTAGAAATAAAATCAAGCCCTTTATTACTGAGCTCTGGAATAGAACCTTGAAGATTATGTCTATGGAAAGTTTTCAGTTATAAGACTCACTATAAATTGAATTTATGGACTTTCAAAACTGAACAGGTAGCTTCTCTCCTTCACAAGTATTTCATTTTTAATTTATAAAGAAGGCTGCACACCTACTAGTTGCCGGAAATGTTCTAGTTGCTGAGAAGACAGAGATGGCACTGTCCAGACTGTGAGAATTCAAGAGACCACACAAACAGAAATGAAAACATTATAACCAAGCAGGAGCTTGGGCTGCTCTTTGGATTCATGGAGTGTCTGAGTGATACCTATCCTAACTGGATGCTACTTTCAGAGTTTCAATTTAATGACTCTTGGTTAGGTCAAGTCACTTTCATAAACTCTTTAATGATTCTGAAGTACAGCCAGATTCATAGTCACTGGAACCAAAGCATGTATAGGATGCCCAGGGGAGTCTTCTGAGAAGGGAGAAGTTTCTGAGAAGGTAATATTTGAGTTAGGTTTGGCAGGATTGATAGGAATGTGCTGATCGTTTCAAGGCAGAAATGACTTGACCTCGTGGGAGAATGGGAGAGCATGGATGAGACCCCAATGTGCAATTGGGAAGGTGACTTTCAGGGTGATCATAACTGAATGTGAGATGAGGCTGTTGAGGTGAAATGGCAGGGCAAGATAGAGCTTGGGGAGGGTTCAAGCTAGAAAGACTTGGTCTGACTGAGGAGATAAGATTTTACTCTAAAGCTAACAGGTATTATGATAATTTCACCGATCTAGTTGCAGAGTGTATGCTTGTCCATATTTGTGTATGTGTATGTGTGTGTGTGTATTTGTGGATTTGGAGGAGAAAGAAGAATTGGGAAAGAAGGTCTCTTCAGTGAGTATATGGGATATATGGAGAGACACATATGCATAGGGTCTTGTAATCTTCTGGTGAGATTTTATTCAAGAAAAGATAAGCAAATAATTCATACCTGCTTGTTTTCTTGGGATTACTGATCAGTAGCTACATTCTATTAAGACATTGTATATTTTTTGAGGTGCAAAAGGCACTGAATAAAGCCTTGGGGAAACAGACATGAATAACATAGATATAGACTCTGATATCTTTTCTTTATCATTTAGTGGTTAGGTTTATTGGTAGATTTTACAGACATCTTTGAAGGAACAAACTCAGCTTGAAACCATCCACCATTTCAAGAGGGATTTGAATAAATGTTATGTGAGAATATTTTTGAGTTATTAAATAAGCATTACAGACTCATTTTTTTTTTTATAATTGGTTTCATTGAGGTCAACTATGGCCTCCCAGAAAACATTACTGTTAGTCAGATGAAAGCCAGGATTCTGAAATTTCAAGACTGTAAAATGCATCATGGAATGTCTTACGTTCAGATTATTTTACTTGGATAAAAGTGGCATATACCGTGTAGGAAATTCATATTTACTGGAATTATCCCAACAGCCATAATTATAAGGTATTTGATAATTTAGCCTAATGACCATTACAAGAGATCACATGAAAACAGTGTACCAACTATTTCCAGTACCCTGCGACCTAAAGGAACTATTATCCCTCAAGGAACTGAAATACATATGAGACCTCTTACCCTCAAATACTGTGGAACTAATCTTGTGTAATACAGACGAGGATGATAGGTTTATTATGATTTACTAACAAATATAAATTAAAAATATACTTATAAGTAGCTATTTGTGTGAAAGTCATTGTTCACTCTACAAAATAGTTTTTTGACATTAAATTAAATTAGTGAAAGATTGGAAAGGGGGAATATGGATTCAATCAGCAATTCCTTGCCATTTTTTTAAACTTAAGCTCTAAAAGCTGATGAGGTGTTTTAATTATTTCGTTTCACATGTGGAAAGAATAAATCTGAAGGAAATAGTTTAGGATTCTTTCCAAGTTTGAATTACAAATTATCCCAGGACCCTGGAGAGAAGCTCCGGCAAACAAGATTTTAGGCAGTTCTTTGTCAGGTCAGCCTTTCGATCAATATTGAACACTACCTTGAGGACCTAATTTTTTCCTTGTGCTGTTTCCCAGAGTTGAGGAAAGTTTAATCTTCCTCCTAATAGGCCTATGATATGTGTTATTCATGTTATGTGGCTGGAGTCCCAGGCCCAAGATCTCTGAAAGCTGCTTCATATTGTCACATCTCCCTCCTCCCCAGCTGAACCCTATGAAATATATGCCTACGGGACATGCCAGGTGAGAGTCTGGGGATGCCCATCAGAGACAGGTCACAATGACCATACCTGCTGACTCCCCATTTAATTGTTTGGATCCACATGCTCAGGAAGGAGGGAGTAGTTCCTCTTGAACTGCTCCAAGCAGAGCTGGCTTTATACCCCATAGTGGGACTCCTTCATTAAAGACAGAATTCTCTTACAATCCTTTTCTCTAAACCACATGTGGAAAGCTTCATCTTAAAGGAGACCAAATGATAAAAATATACCTGAAGGAAAGAAAGTGCTCCAAGAGATATGAGGCTACTGTCCCAATTTGGTTTTATTTGCAGTATCTTTAATTCCCTCCTATAAGCTTACACTCCCATCTTCAGTGGAGAAGTTTATAGCCCTCAAGGTATCCATCGTATCTTTAAAAAAATAATTTATATAAATATATATTTCACATCATTTTAATCTCCAGGGGTCAACCACCACCTCCCCTCCCTGATCGCTTCAGCTCGTCACCCCTTACCCCCCCGGTTTGTGTACTTTCATTTGGTTGTCCATATATTAGTAAAACCATTTGGTTTCTGTCTTTTTCTTTCTGACTCATTTCTACTAATATGATTTCTTCTAGGTACAGCCATGTTACCATAAATTCATCAAATTTGCCATTTTTAATAGATGAGTAATATTCCATTGTGTATATATACTACATCTTTTTCATCCATCCATCTGTTTTGGGACATTTGGGTTGCTTCCATGTCTTGCAGTTATAAATAGTGCTGCAATAAACATCTGAGCACAGATGTCCCTTTTTACCCACATTGAGGTCTCCTTTGGGTAGATTCCCAGAAGAGCAATTGTTGAGTCAAATGGTAGTTCCATTTTCATTAGCTTTCCAAAGTGGCTGGACCAGTTTACATTCCCAGCAGTAGTGTATAGTTTTCCTTTTCTCCACATCCTCACCAGCACTTGTTGCCCGTTCTTTGGATTTGGGCCATTCTTACTGGTGTAAGGTGGTATCTCATTGTGGTTTTGATTTGCATTTCCCTGATTGCTAGTGATGTTGAGCAATTTTTCATGTGCCTGCTGGCCATTTGTATTTCCTCTTTGGAGAAGTGTCTTTTTAGTTCTCCCCATTTTTGGATTGGGCTTCTTGTTTTTGTTTAGTTGTGTAAGTTCCTTGTGGATCTTTGTTATTAAATCCTTATCACTCTTGTGGAGGGCAAAAATTTTTTCCCACTTGGTCGGGTTTCTTTTTGTTTTTGTCTGTTGTCCTTTTGCTGTACAGAAGCTTTTTAGTTTGATGTAGTCCCATCTGTTTATGTTTTCCTTCATTTTTTTTTGCCATCTGTAGAGGTGTCCAGAAAGGGATTTCTGAATTATAATTCATGGAGGGTTTTGCCCAAGTTTTCCTCTATGTATATTATAGTTTCAGGTCTTACAACTAAGTCTTTTATCCATTTTGAATTGATTTTTGTATATGGCATGAGGGAGTTGTCTTTGTCCATTTTTTTGCATGTCTTAATCCAGTTTTCCCAACACAATTTATTGAAGAGGCTATCTTTGTTCCAATGTAAGTTTTCCCCTACTTTGTCAAAGATTAGTTGAATATAGATGTGTGGTTTTAATTCCGGGCATTCAATTCTGTTCCATTGGTCTAATTGCCTGTTGTTGTACCAGTACCATGCTGTTTTAATTATTATGGCTTTGTAGTATAACTTGAAGTCTCGAATAGTTAGGTCTTTCCTTCGTATCTTTGATTAGTAACCTTAAAGTTAAGAGATAAAAGCCAACCTCAAATATCACATAAGAGTAAAAATGTGCAACTAAGTCAACAATTGAAGCAAAATACCATACAACTAATTCTATATGTAATCAAGAATAAAGAAAGAAAGGAAAGATAAAGTATTACTAAGCAGACAAACAAGCAATCTACATAGCATTTGTCTTTGGTAAAGGCAATGGAGTCCACTGAGAATTTCATAGGCATACTTGGTGGATTTTTAGGGATTTTTGTGGAATGGTTTTGAAACAAAACCAAATCAGATTAGGATTTGGTGTCTGACTAAAGCTTGCATTAATTACCAGCCTTCTTACTGGTCAGCAGGAGACATATTCTTTGGTGGTGGTGGTTTTCTAAATGTCTTCTACTCTGGGGATTTATATCTTGTTACTAAATTTCCATCTTAGCAACCAAGCAACCTCCTTAGCCATTTAAACTGCAGAAGGAGACTCACCAGAATCTGAGAACACTGTGGAGTTGTGGAGTCATCTGCCTGGAACTGCTGTATCTCCCAGAACCCCGGAAACTCTCTCTGCTAGAAGGAGTCTTTTGGCATGTACACAGACAACTTCCTTTGGTGCAATGTAGCTTCCGCATCCATTACAGTCAGGAAGTTTTTGCTGAGAAACAGGAGGAAAAGGAAAATAGCAATCAAATGACTGTATCATTTTAAAAATTACTAATTGAACTTGTCAAGATAATTACTGTAGCTTAGGAGACACTGAATGTCTCTGGCAGGTTAGAGGGAAAACTTATAGAGCCCACGGAGAATATGTCTAAAAAAATTGCTGTGTTGAATGAGAAGCCTCAGGCTATTTGAAAGCAAATATTTCTTATTAGGGATTGTGAAGCTGAAGGACATATGCTTGCACTGAATCTAGAAGAAACTATGTACTCAAAAGGTTGTGGTTGGTCTCAGAACTTCAAAGCCCTACATGATGCTGAAGTTTGTCTTAGAAGCTTTAACTTCACCATTTCTATCAGCTAAGTGACCCAGTCAATCAGTACTCAGCCATTTATATTTTAGAGTGTTAGATTCTACACCCAATGCAAAGATGTATCACGGACAGTTCTTGCCTTCAAGAAGCTTACACTCTTATAAGCAAGTTGTTTTCAAAAAATAAATATTAGGTGAAGTAAAATACACTATCGTGTCCACACAGAAATATTAGGTTAAAATTTGAAAGTGGTCACACCTGGAAATAACTTTGGAATCCTTGGAATTTGTCATTTTATTAGAAATCTTAGGCAAAGTCAGCAATAGGTTTCAAGGACCCAGAATTCATTTTGAAAACTATAATACAAAGTATGATGATTAGGTGGAAGCACAATTCACCACAAGCTGGGTCACCAAAGTAAAACAGTTGCTTTGGTCCTGAATGGTCAGATTATCTTATCATCAGGTCAGCGTTACCTCCTGGGTCCAGTGCTCTGTGGAACTGATCAAGGTCCATAATGGAGAGAGCTCTTTATGTTGATTTCAATAATAGTTTAGTTTTCCCATAAGGAAGCCTCTCTTGTCCTACTTGACAGCTATTTTAAATTGACCAAGGCCATGGAAGACATGGCAGATCAGTCGATGAAGCTAAGGGAGATAGTTACTATGTTTGATGACAAAGAAATGTTTCCCGCACAGTCTCAACCAGCTCTAACAGTGTGTTTGTTTTGACAGAATAGATTTAATGCTGAAAAGAGTTTGTATTTGAGCCCAGAAATCAAGTGAATGTGTACAGATGGCAAAGATGTGGCTGTGGGCAGCAGGTGTGGACACGATCAGCTTGGGAACCATGATTTCCTGTACATCAAGTGCAAGCCAACCATGTGAGGAGGCATCCAAGAAAATCTGAGTCAGTCTGCATTAGTAAAGAAGTAGTATTCTAGATAATGGGACTGAGTTCTGATACATTTGAAGCTAGCCAAAAGCTATGCATGGCTTGTTTTTGCCACACTTTCAGAAAACAGTAACTCATCCTTGGCAAAGGGAGTTGAAAACAATGTTCACAAGAAATGTTCCTATGAAGGTAGCCTGTTGAGTCTAGAAAAGAGACTCATGTGTGGGAAATATATACGAATATTGTCCAGTAAAAGAATGCATCCCATGTGGGAAAAATACTAGACATTCTAATGAATTCTGATGGGTAAAAATGCCATCTATTGAAAGGAGTCCTAGAGGGATGACATCGAGGTCAAATTAAGAATTCTGTAATTCACTCAGAGCCACTGTGAAGAGATGGTCTTAGCATCTAGAAAGCTCTTTGCCATTGAAAACCCTCAAGGTGCATATTTAGGAAGTCTGTTGGTATGAGACCACAGTTAAAAAAAAAGATGACAGATGATATTGATGCCCTTGACAAATTCAGAGATTCTATGAGTTTATGTCATGGTCCCATAGTATCATCTTCTGTTTGTATTTATCTAAATATGTTCAGTTACAGTATTGCTTTTACCAACAAAATCACTGAGAAGGATTTATTTATTTATTTATCAAGAGGTACACGATACAAGAACTACCTTGTCAATACTCTGATGCAGTGACACCCAACAACTATGTGCTAAATGAATGAACTCAGCTTGTAATAAATGAAAATGAAACATCAAGCTTTATGAATAATGCAGTAATGGAGTGTGTGAATTAAATGCTACCAGCCATAGTTTCATTCTGTCTGCTTCCTGGACCAGAGGTACAAAAAAAACAAAACAAAACAAAACTAGAATGTTTTAGCATCTTTGATCAACCTTTTTAAACTTTGCTCCTCCCACTTGGTGTAACTCCCCATCCCTCCCTTCGGAATTCAGTTTGAAACCTTTCAGTCCAAACAAACTGTCGCCCAATGGGATAGACTTTTCTGTCCCTTTACCTTGCTGATTGATTGACTGATCAGGTGAATGACTTCTGTCTTTGTGTCACTTAAACAGGCCTGTGACAATGATGATGGCACAAAAGCTCCAGAAAGTAAACACAGATCTCAGCAAGCAGGAAGCTGAGACAAAAGCTTAGGGAGGAGAGCTCCTTCAGTTTTCCCAGTGAGGTAGAAAACTTCTAAACAATGGGCTCTGTGGCTACTGAAGTACTGTGTAAAGTAAGTGAATTCAATCAGGGGAATAATGACCCTTCATTACAATTCTACACGTCCTGCCACCAAAAAAAAAGAAAGAAAAAAATAAAAAGCTTTTAAATAGAAATGGATCATATACAGAAAAAATAGAGAGTAAGCAAACCCGGGAGCACTCAGTTTTAATGAGATCCCCCTGCCTGTCACTGCAGTCCAGCGGGCAATACTACCTCACTTCAAAATGTGGGGTTTTTTTGGGGTGGGGCTGGGGGTGGGAAGAATTGGAATTAGGTATACATGTGCTTGCATTTGTGTAAATACACAATTTTTATTTAAACCTTCAAAATTCAGAATGAGAATAGCAGAGGAAGAAAGACTCCTTGTCAGCAAGACTGCACATGGAGATCAGTCTACCTGTAATTCTGTCCTTTGCATGGAGCTCAGAATGAATTTTCTCAGCTCCTCCTACCTTCATGAGTAAGATGGGCCAGGCTTTAGGCCTCTTTCCAGATGTCAGGGGCTTCTAGAAACGTGTCTGATGACTGCTAGCACAATCTGATGCTGGTCTTTCTCACTGTTCACAAGCTTTTCTTCCCCTCTGGAGAGGTCTCTGCTCTCTCAACCCTCCAGCCATTTCCCCTTTTCTTTGCTTACACACTGGGCTCCTCCTGCCCCAATTTGAATCAAGCCCCTCCTCTTCCCTACCTTTGACCCAAGAGATTAGATGCATGTTTTACATTTCCAGCTCATTTGTTGCTGGCTTAACTAATTTATTTTTATAACTCCCTCTCTCTGACATCCTAAATGCCTCCATGTGTCTCTGTATTACTTCTACTTCTGCTAACACGGTTTCTGGTATCAAAAAGGATATCGCAGCACATGCTCGGTAATTAGTTGAGGTTTCACGCTATTAATACCAGCCCCATCCTTGGACCTTCCAGGATTTCTTGCATGCAGGAGAGAGAGAAATAAAGCTGCAGGGCATTTCACAAACAGCCTTTGTAAATTCAAAGCATTAACGCCAAGGCACATCTGATCCTCGCAGCCCTGGCCCTGATCACTGGGGACCAACTGCTTTAAGGTGGGAGTCTTCCTTTCTGGGCACACAGAAGCCCAGAGCTAGACAAGTTCGTGCCAGGTCTGGTGAGTGTGAAGATTTAGTCTTTGGTTTCATGATCAAACCTGCTTCATGTTCTTAGCTGTCTTTCACTAATAATCCTTAATGCTGCCACGGTTGGAAGGAAGAAGACATGAGCTGAAAGGAAAACATCAAGTGTAGAAAAGGGCTGGGCACGGTCCTCCCAGCTGTGAGGTAGGCTGGGATGTATGCTGTTGACCTGGATACTTAAATCTAATAACACAGACAGATGCCTGGAGTTTGCACCAGAGCAAGGAAAAGAAAATCATGTGAAACTCTGGACACTGGAAAAGGAAGGGGGTGGGGTGGGGAGTGTGCCCACAGAGGCATTTTCTAGGCAGGTGGTCTGAGCTCTGAGCTAAGAGTTCCCTTTGATCATGATCCTTTGATGACCACTTTTAGGAACCAAGGCCACCTATGAAGTTGCTGACAGAGAACAAATAGCTGAAGAAGCAGAGAAAAAAATTCCCTTTTCAGTGAAAAGGGAATCTTGTCTAAAAATCCCACCAGGCCCTATAGCCCCCAGGGATGTGCCCTAAGGCCTTACCCTAGACACCGCTATTAACACAGCAAAAAGCACCTTACACCCAAGGGTGGTAGAAGCTTCTGATCATGGGCTGTTCTGGGACTCAGAATGATGCTTTCCAAAAATGGGGTGACTTCTTAGTGCTTTGAAAACTTAGCTCTGTTGACGTAAGCCATCAGCCTCTTGAGGTCCTACCTTTCCCCAAAAGTTAGTTACACTCTTGTAAGGTTTATGGTTTATTTTTAAAATGCTTTTGGATTTGTACTGCTATCTGAAAGTCCTTTCTCTCACATGAACCCTGGAAAGAGTTTGATCTCAGGGAACTCAGGAGACCAGAGTTCTAGCTGCCAATGACCTCTCCTGGGAAGGGGTACAGATGAGTAGGATAGGGAGGTTTCATTACCTGCCTCTATTGTTTTACCCAGGTTAGGGGAGAATCTGAGCCAAATTATCTGAATCCCATTTATTTTCTGCTGCCATTGTGGAAAACTGGTCACAATAGTCAAATCTGTCAGTCTACTTTCTTTCCTTTCCCCTTATAGCGAAAATTCTTTCAAAATTATGTCTGAGTTCATAGGCCATTATTACAAAAAGATAGAGAGAAAGCTCCTGGACCTGAGTAAGTTCTACCAGGAGACATATTCTGATTCTATCATCGATAAAGCCATGAGGAAACTGACCCTCTTCATCTCTGGTTGTGAGACTTGAGTTTTGCACTGATATTTTTCCACATTGCATATACACATGGTAATGGGTCACACACAAGGATCATTGCATTGAGTCATAGTTATCAAAGCAGAATGACAGCAGCAATTTAAATCATTGATAATTATCTGACTTTGCCATTTTTCTTCTCCTCCTCTCCCTCCTCCTCCTTCTTCCTCCTTTTCTTCTAGGATACTGATGGAAATAGTTAAAAGTGGCTTTCATCTACAGTGTCACAGTAATGCATCAGACTTGAATATAATCATAGTTCTTACTGAAAGTGAAAAGGAAATAACCTTTTACTTTCATAATGAAGATGTAGGAAGGACAGGTGGAAACTTTACGAATGGTGGTAGAGAAGGGAAAATTCAAACTAGTTTTTTAGACACCTAATCAGAGACGGTTCTACAGGCATACATTTTGTAGAAAATAATAACCTGTATTTCTGTAGTGGTTAGTAGTTACTGATATGTGTTCATCAATTTGATACTCAAGTCAATCTTGGATCTAATATTTATCTTTGTGTCTTATTTCTATAGCTCTAATTCCCCTATATATTTTTTGAAAAATTCTCCCTCTTAGAAAGGTTGGAGAGTTAAATTTCAAACCTGAATGACTAACTGGGAGCTTCCATCATTTCTCCTGGAAACTGGCCAGAAAGCCTCCTTCCAACGTAAGAGCAGGCACTCTGAAAAAGGCCCACAAATGACTGTCACATTAGTTCCGTTTTCCCGGTAGCCATAAAGAGGTTCAGTGTCCTCGTACCAGAAACATCGGTGTTCAGAGCCAACTCATTCATTTCTCTGCGTCTTCCTCCTGATCCTCTCAGTTCATCTGAGATTTTTAACTATAAAGCTTAGGATCCATCTCTGATGAGTCTGGTCAGCTATATGCAATTCAGCTAATGCTGCAACTGCTGCTAATAATAACGACAACAATAGCAGCATTAATTGATCTTCTATTCTGTGCTAGTCAGTGTCCAAAGCACTTCTGTACATTAACTTGTAATCCTTTATATATTTATGCATATCATCTGGTTGATATTTTTACCATATGGCTTTGTAGATTTGGGCAGAAATAGTCCATGGCCATTAAAATTGAAGGTTTTCTTTCTTTCTTTTTTTTTTTTTTTGAGAGCAAGGTTTCCTATGAGGCACATTGTAATTGAGGAGCTTTGTTTCTGATTGGGGGGGGGGGGGGTTTGTTTGTTTTGTTTTTATTCAAGATTAAGGACTCTTATTATGGTGGGAGGAGAACGGTCTGATACCAGTTGAACTTTTACTACCCTTCAGGCACAGGGTTAAATCCAGATAGATTATCATTATTATTATTTTTTTTTTTGAGACTAGGTCTTGCTATGTTGCCCCAGGGTAGTCACGATCCTGCAGCCTCAAGCGGTCCCCAGCCTCAGCTTCCCAGGTAGCTGGGATTACAGGCATCTGCCACTGTGCCTTGCTGCTTTTTTTGAGACCAGATCTCTCATTGCTGCCTGGGGTAGTAGCAAACCCTTGAACTCAAGCAATCTCTGGCCTCTTGCTTCCCAGTGCTTGGACTATAGGAGTGTGCCACCACGCCCAGTTGATTATCTGATTAAATTCTCAACAGTTCTACAAAATTGATTACTCATTTATTTTACAGAGAAAGGAACTGAGTTCAGAGATTCACTGTCTTTGCAAAAATAGCTCATCTAGTAAGTTGTTGGTTAGTGTTCAAGCCCAGTTCTGTTTTATTCTAGACATCATGCTTTTTTGTCCATGATACCATTCTCGTTTCCACTTATATTTTTATTATTCTACTACTCCTCATTAGAGTCAATGTTGTCAGACTACTTTTCATTTGCTTTCCCTCCTTTTCCACTTGCCTTTCCTTTGTCCCCCTTTAGTCCCACATCCACACCCCAAATGATAGCTCAGTGCTCCTGTAAATTCTGTTTGAGAGTGACACGCTCTATGTCAATACCTGGTCTCCTTTTTCCACTCTAGAGAGTCTGGTGGTCATGCCAGGATCTTAATAGGTTATAGAGACACAGACGTTGAGAAAGACTAAAAACCAAAATACCAGTAGTTCAGAAATTAAATGAAGCCTAGGTTTGTAGCTAAATCTCACACGTTTCAGATCCATCTATACTTTTCTCACTTCACGTTCTTTGTATTCATGTATCTGTCACTAGTGTTCATTGTCTCTTCTCAAGTTAGGTACTTTGCTAGATTCTGAGCATCATACAGAGAGGTGAGACTTAGCTTATACTCAAGAAGCTTGTAAGGGAGGTCAGATATGTGCACCAAACTCTCCTGGTCCAGCTCTACCTTGAGACCATGCCCATCTGCCCAAAAGTCAGAAAGACTCCTGTAGTGAAAAGCAGATGACACTTGATTTTTTCTAGCCATGTAGCCCCTTCCAATCCCACTGGGAATTCTAGGTTCACTCTCTTAGAGTTCCTGGTGGTCCAGGAGAGTATAACGCCTAGTCTGATCTGAAAATGATCTTCTAAGTTAGCTCTAACTTCATTGATTTCCCAGATTTCTAATTTGATGTTGACTAATGATGACCGAGAGAAAAGAGATATTGTTTTATAAAACACTTACCAGTGTTTTATAATCATTGTTCCATCTGTCCTGTTCAAGTCAAACATGAGGGATATATACATGAACTGTGTCCGACTGGACATTCCTGAGGACATTCCTTTTTGTGCCTTCAGCACCTGGCATAGTGCAAGAAACTATGCTAGAGGTGCTAGAGAAAATTTATTTTGAATAAATGATGTCTCTACTGATGCATGTTCTCTTTAAATTTCATTTTCTTTCTTCACTTGAGCCTCTTAAATAAAAATGAATTCTCTATACTTGTTATTCAGCTGGGCGCTGAATGCTGCTGAACAGAACCTGGGTTCATGGTCATTTGGGAAAATCACTGTAGTCACTGGCCTTACCTTAGGGATGCCTTATGTTTTCCGGTCACGTTTGTATATAGTCAGTACTCTGGCCTCTAAAACCTGCATTTGTGTTGTGCATCCCAGTGTGTTTACTATACTATGTCACTGCCCAAACTGTTGCTGTTTGCTTCTAGTCACTCCCCTGATTTGTCAATTGTTATGATTTTGACGCCAGCCACCACCTGTGTTTTCATGTACCTGCAATTTTAGAGAGCACCCGTTGGGGGGTTGAGGGTCAGCAGTAAGCCATAGCCAGGTCCCCTGAGCTGCACCCCACCTGGACTTGGTGGATAATACTGACTGCGGCTGCTCTCAGTGTGATCAGTGCCATGCGGTAGCAGCGATGGCGCAGCTACAGAGAAGGGGTGCCTTCGTCATTACTGCATGTGAGAGTCAGGTGTTGTGACTTGCAAAACTCAAGGGAAAAGCCACGGTGCCTTTTTATATGAGGTGACTTGCTGTCTTGGTAAGCTGTCACTTCTGAGCTTTCTGTCAACTGGCAGTTCCTTCCCCTAAATAGGCAGCTCCACCAACTCCAACCCTTCCCCTAGGAAGGGTGAAAAGACTCAAGATGTGTGCTCACTAATCAGACCTTATCAGTTAGTTACTATCTTCTAGCCTGTATCAGTTTGGCAATTAGATGCAGGCTAAAACATTCTTTAAGGTCATGGAAATGCATCCTTTGAGACTATGGTCAAGAACTATATCACTTAGGAGGAAGTATGAGCCTGAGTACTTTTTGCCCCCTCAAAAGTTCAAATCTCATCCATTGTAAGTCAATTTCAGACTGTTAGTCAACCAAGGCTAAAGTCATCACCATTACCACCCCAGCATCTGAAGGTTATGTTACCATTTTCATGCACTGGGATAGACTGTAATATCTGTTCAAAATCTTTCCTTTTGACTTAGATCATGGCTTTCTGCAGGCTGACAGTACTTCATTGGGCCTGGTCATGTGACTTGTACTGACCAGTGGAATACGGGATGAAGTGAGTGTGTCACCACCAAGTTCAGGGTTTAATAGTCATAGTAAGATACTCACTTTCTCTCTTGCATCACAGCCAGAGACCTGAGAAGAACCTAAATGGTCACTACTCTTTTAGCTGGCATTGTGAAATGAGAGATACCTGAGAAGACTTGACTTTGTTCCCCAGCCAAGCTCTCTTGAGGCCCAACTGGTTGAAAAACTCACCAGACAAAAATAAATGTTGGAAACCATTACACCGCTGAATTCTTAGCTATGTGGTATTATTATAGCAAACCCTGAGTTTTCATTTCTATGTATCTGTATTATCTGTCTTCTGAAAAACAGCTCCATGAACACAGAGGGGAGGAATCTTTATTCCCATTTTACAGAGGCAGCAACTCAAAATTTTTCATAATTTTGAGACTTACTAAATGTCACAAAACAAGTAATTCTGAGAGGGTCTGCTCAAACTTGTATATCTGATGCTAGAGGAGTATTCCTTCCATTTCCTATGTTGCTACAGTTCTGTCCTTTCTGTGGAAAGGCTCCAACCCACTCACAATCATTTTCTCCTCCAGTCTGCCAGCTAAGTAGGTAGACTAATATCTAATAGCCTTGCAACTATGAGGTAGGAAGATCTTCTAATATAAAAATAAAGATTCGATTTGATTAAATTTTATGGGAAAACATGCAGGAGTATTACAAATTATTGAATATTTCCTACCTCAATTGATTCTCACAGTGCATTGCATTTTTCTTTATTTTCTTTTGTAGCTGTTGCTGGAAATGGAAGGATTATCTTTTCAATGGCTGCCCAGGAAACTCTATTCCTACTCCTTCTCTTAAATCCATTCACTGGACAATTGTACCTTCCTGCTGGGCACTGGGCAGTATTACAAGGGTTCATGGGTTGTAGCAGCTGCAGTCATTTCTTAGCAAAGATCAGACTGGGTACCAACTGGCCTGAGTCCAGATGTCCAACTGACCATGTTAAATAGCTATCCAGGCAGGGAAGGAATAAGCACAATGCCATTTCCTCAAGATGTGTCTTATTATTATAGCTATTGACATGTATTAAGCACTTAGCATGCCCTAGTGCTTAATGCATGTTAATAACAGACTACCCCCAACACATGTGATTCAATTTGGCATGTACCCCTTTCTCCTTCCCTGCCACTTTATCCACATGAATTCTCTGGGTTTGCTCAACCAGACTTTGGTTTCCAAAGGGGAGGTGGAAACTGATGAACCAAAGCGCTACTTTGGAACAGAGCTAACACACAAGAAGCCCATCTTTGCACCTGTGGGTGGCAGTGAACTGGAGAGAATGGGGTCACCAGCACTTTGGGAAACAGAATAAGAAATTGGAGTGAGCTGAAGAAGTGATTAGACTCCAATGAAATGAAGGGCAGAGAGGGCAGTGTCTCCAAGTCTGTGCTGCAGGAGAGAAGGACAAGCAAAAGGCACAGGCAAGAACAAAACACATCAAGTAGGCAGGATACAGAACAAGGAGACAAGACTGAGGTGCAGCTCGGGGAGTGTAACTCCAGAGAATTCCTCCTGCGCTGACGCCTCTGCCCAGAGCACTATGACCGGCCAACAGTTACTTTTAAAAAAATTTGACAATTATTTTTTGCTCTCTTAGTCCCCCCACTCAGTTCTGAGACATGTTTGCATAAAATAGTGACAAATGACATTTGCATAATTGCTTGATTGGTGGTAACAACATTGTGGAGAAAATTCTCACAAAAGTTGATACAGTCAAATATTAAAAATGCTTCAGAAAAAATGTTAGCATAAATTATCTGATTCACAAAGAGAAAACTCAAAGGAATGAAGCACTGGGTTCAACCAAGAGAAAATAGGGGTTTCCAGAAAGTTTAGGTTTTTCTATGACAACATCAAAGCATTATTGAAGAAAGAACATTATTTCTTTTTGTAAATTCAAAAGTTGTGTCCTCTGTCTAAGATGACCTTTGCAAGTTTTAGTATACATTAGAATCATCTGAGAGCTTGTTAAGAGCCCTGCATCTTCAGATTCAATAGGTTTAGTATTAGATCTGAGAGTTTGCATGTCTAGTAATTTTTCAGGCGATGCTTATGGCTTTGAGATCATATTTTAAGAGCCACTGGTTTAGAGTCACATTCCCTGAATTTCCTACTCATGATAATCATTGACAAATCTCAATGATCGGGTCTCTCTTTGATCTCCACGGCAAAGTGGAGTCCCTTTAGAGCCTTCAGCTTTCATCTCCCTCTTTGCAGTTGAAGTAGTTCCAGTTGTCCTAGAGAAGCTACATGGATAGAACGACAGAGAGAGACAATGGACTGTTAGAATATCCCATTTCCTAGACACTTCCCCTGGCTATTGGAATGTGGGAAAACTAGGGTGGGAGCACAAATCTCTATCAGTTTCAGAAGTCAATTTCTGATGAGGTAAATCTGGAAAATGGTGCAATTTCTCTTCCATGACTTTATAGAGACTGGTTGTTAGAAATGTATTATGGCAGAAAATAATGCATTATTCTGCAATGTTTTTCAGCTTGGTGTAGTAAAAAAGATGTGTGAATTTGGAGCCAGAGACCTAGAGGATAGTTGATGTTCCCACATTTTGTGTTCTGTGGGCAAATTTCTTCATGATCTGAGTTGGTTGCAGAATACAGTGTTATCTAAGAAGGGGACTGGCAATACTCATCAATTCTTTTTGCTCCTCCTGTGGTTACTAAAATGAGCTAAGATAGCTGTGGTCCCTGCCTTCACAGAGCACACAGTTCAGACAAGAAGAACATGGAATAAATGAAAGCAGTTAAATATGTGAGGTGAGCTACCTTTGTGTGGTTTCTATGGTGTAGATAATATGGAAGTACTAGCCTTAGAAAGTGTAGAGCAGACATATAGGAATTTACTGACCACATTCATCCTTTTTAACAGAGATGGTAAATCTGTTAATGGTCATGGAGAAAAAGGAAAGAGGGAGCAGAAAATGGAAAGCTTAATTTGGAAGTGTTGACAGAGTAGAGTGAGTGGCCAAGACTGGAGGCCATCAGGAAAAGAGGAGAGAGGTCAGAAAAAATGTTGAGGAAAACATAGTCAGAAGGTCTGAATGCTGCAGAGAAATTTGGAGAGTGCGAACTAAGGAAAGGCATTTAGGATGTGCGTTTGGATGATTGATGACATGGGGGACACAGGCAGATGGTAAAACGAAACGGGTAGTTTACCATCCATTTTATTGAGCAGGACACTGAACCGCAGAATGATACCCCCAGGTAAGTCATTTATAGAATTCAGATTTAAAAACTCTGCTTTGGGGAACAAAGGTCAAGATGTATCATCTCAAATTGCCACCCCAGTCACTTGTCTGCGGTCACCAGCAAGACCAGGAGCACAGTGGGGAGAGGGCTAATTTTGGGGAGAGGGTGACTTCTTACAGACGCAGGTGGCTCATTCAGGTGCAGAGTCAGGTGACTGTCTCTCTTCATGATGAATCTGTATGGTACTTTGAGACTTAGGAGGTTGGCACACGATAAACTGTCAGTGCATTAATAATAAATAATGCTCTGCAAGAAACTGCATTGCAGACATGAGAGCTACACTGTGAAAGAAACCTACCACCAGGCGGTGAATCTCCTGGAAGGTAGTAAAAAAGAGAATTCATGGGGGCAGGGGTGAAACGAAGAGTGAAATAGCTAATGTGTGTTCTGACTGACAGTTCAAAATATATAGCTATGTTTTGAAGGTATTGGGAAAAAGATCTATCTCTAGGCTGGCTCTTCTAATTCTACTGGGTTGTTCACAAAGCTGAGGCAGAAGGACTGAAAATGTCTGACGCCAACAAAATAGATGAGCTGCAGGAACAGACTCAAGGCCACAGTGGCAGATCAAAGGGAAGCAACAGAGGCAGTGGCTCAACTAAATATGATGCGCCATTAACATAATGAAGCTTGCGAGTAAGCAAGTCACTTTCAAATCATTCCTTTGATCTGGTCAGAAGGTGTTTACTGTAATCAGAAAAAGGTTGACTTGGCAGGGGGAGGAAAAGAGAGCGAGGAAGCCAGTAGACAGTTTTCGATCTGGTTTTAAACAATTTAATTCGCTCTTTTTGGTATCCAGCTCTTTGTGTTAGGTCCTTCCCATCTCTCAACTGTATTCTCTTAGAAAAGAAAATTGCATTTTAAGTAAAATATTGGAGATTTTAATAGAGGTGGAGGAGAAGCAGATGGAAAAGGAAGAAGCACAAAGACAACTTGCTTTAGAAAGGGAATTACCATTTCAAGTCCAATGAGACTGCCCAGGTCATAATTGCTGATACAAATTTGAAAAGATACCATGCTAATAAAAAGGCTAATCTGCCCTCTTAACTGATGAAGCTTCCTTGCTTCTAGAGCTTTTGGAGCACTGCTAGGATTGTTTCAGTCTAAGAATTGCTTTTCAGCTCTCCTCATCTCATTACACGGCTTTTAGCACAGAACTTCAGAGAAAGGCAAAATCACCTGGACAGCAGCATCCTTTCTACTGCAGGGGAGGGCAAGTTCTCTGCTTTACTACAATGAGTGTGTGTAGCCTTCTGGCACATGAATGGATGTGATTAAGACCCGCACTGCCAGACTGCTGGACTACTTTTCTTTCCTCTACCTCTTTTCCTTTCCCCTTCCCTCAGTCTCTCACTAGCTCTAAGGACCTTAAGGAGAGTGGCTTTGGTCTCAAAGTGTCACTTGTGTCCCTTTATTTACTTTCACTTCCATGCCTACTGTGCAGGACTAGATTGCATGAATGTATCCTCTGTTAAAATTGTACAGGTAAGATTTGTGCACTTCAGTAACATAGGCGTTAGTTAAAGTGGTAAATAATCCTAATAATAATGAGGCTTAGGAGGGATTGAGGGTCCAAATAGAACAGAATGTTGGTGATTATTAAAGGTAGTGATGGGAAGATGGGGCCTGCAGATTTCATCCCATTTCTAGGGGGATTAGGCCTGGGATCTGGGACAGGAGGGGAAAGACCATGAGCTGAGAGCCAGCTGTTCTCCGTGCACTCATTGCATGCCAGCATCAGGCTTCTCCTTTAATTTTCCCAGAAACAAACTTTAGGGAAAACTTCAGGAATGTTAAAAGTTGCTGTGACAAGGTGAAAATCTCTTTCTACCCTCACACAGGATTTACTAAAGAACACAGAAATCTGTACAAGTCCAAGGACAAAATGTCAACCACACCCCCTGCCCTTCCAGTGAAAGGATTGTGTGGTTTCAGCATGTAAACAAACTCAAGGAAGCAGCAGCTGGTAAGTTCTAGTAACTTATCCCTCCTGCTCCAATGTCAGGTGATGATCATCAGAAAACAGATACACTAAGTGCTTTCATCTAACCCTCTATTCTTTTTCTCAAGAAAAGGTGCTAGCTCCCCATTTCCAGGGCTTTCCTAAGAGCTATCCATCAAAGGACCTAGCCATCACGTGCACTCAAATGTTTGCTGACAAAATGCCATTGGTAAACCAACCTACCCCCGCTCCCCCACCTCTGCTCCCCCAACAAAGCAAGTTCAATTAGGACATTTTTTTTCCTTAAAAGAACTCAAAATGAAATAAAAATATTCATAGAAAAAGTCACTCAAATGGAGGTCAAAGACCCAATTATGGTGTCTTGACCCAAATATTGAATTTGTTGGCTTTCAAGCATTCTGGAAAAACAATTTTCCAGAAAATTTCAGACATCTACAATAAAATAGAGTCAAATATTGAATCTCCTGAAAATGGGATCTGCAGGCCCCATCTTCCCATCACTACCTTTAATAATCACCAACATTCTGCTCTATTTGGACCCTCAATCCCTCCTAACCCTCATTATTATTAGGATTATTTACTGCTTTAAATAAAGCATATGTTACTGAAGTGCACAAATCTTAGCTGTATAATTTTAACAGATGGATACATACATGCAACCCTGATCCTATTACCGATACAGCATTTTAATTTGATCCAGAAATTTCCCTGATGACATTCCAAGTCATCTCAGACAATGTTTGCCTGTTTTGAAACATCCTATAAATGGAACCACACATGTATATTTTGGGTGTCTTTTTCCCTCATTTTGTATAATATCTATGAGATGTATCTATATTACTGAATGTGTATGTATTCTTTTACTTTTTTTTTTTTTTGCTGAGTAACTTTTCGCTATATGAATTTGCCACAGTTTATGTATCCATTATTTTCTCCATAGATACTTCAATAATTTTACACTTGCCAACTGTTGGGGAATAAAGCTGCATTACAGGGTCTTGTACATATCTTCTGGTGGACATTTAACTTCAGTTGGACGAATAACAAGGATTAAAATTGCAGAGACAAAGGATAGGCATATATAAAACTAAAGGAAATACCAAACAAACCTGAGGTTATATCACTTTATATTCCCACCAACTATGTGTAATGGCTCTGATTGTTCCACATCCTTGTTGACGTTTGTATTTGCTTTTTTTTTTTTTTAATATCTATGACTAGTGAAGATGAGTACATTTTCATGTGGTTATTGATGATTGGTATGTTTTATTTTTATGAAATGACTGTTCTTGGCCCATGAAAAAAATGGATTCTTTAAATATTCTGCATATAAGTCCCTGTCAGAGATACATTTTGTGAAGATTTTTTTTGGCCCAGTCTGTGGATTTCCAATCCATTGTCTTAATGAATTGAATGAAAAGACAATGTCATGAACAGAAGATTCAAAATTTGAGGATTTATCATTTATCCATTCTTTTAATTCTTTCTCTATTATTTTTAAGAAATATTCGTTTATTGCCAGTTTGCAAAGTTATTGTTCCATGTATTTTTTCCTAAAAGTTTTTTTTTTCCTAAAACCTGTTACATAAGTCTTCATACTTAGATCTAACATATTAGCATAATATCAGGAAGAAATTGAGATTCTTTTTATCCTTTCTAGGAGGATGTCTGTTTGACTTAGCACTTTCTGTTCCCCCACTGAATACTTTGATATTTTTGTGAAAAATCGTTTGACCATAGAAGCTTGGATCTATTTGTAAATTCTCCATTCTTATTTATTGGTTTATTTATCTATCCCTCACTGGTATTTCATAGTGTTGATCACTGTAGCTTTGGAGTAACTTTTGAAAGGAGATAGAATATGAAAGTCCTTGAACTTTTTTCAAATGTTTTAGTTATTCCAAGTCATTTTTATGTCCTTAGACATCTTCAATTTTTCATATACATTCTTAATTTCTGTAAAAACATTTACTTATATGATTTTTATTATATGGCATATACATTTTTACTTGGAAGAGAAATGATATTTTAACAACACTGAATTTTCCAATCTATGAATTAGTATATCTACTCATTAAATTGATCCTATAGTTCTCTTACAGACTTAGTAGTTGTTTCAGTAAAGAGATTTTCCTCACCTTTGTTAAATTTGTTTCTCTGTATTTTATATTTCCTGTTGTTATAATAGATGGAATTAATTTTTAAGGACCATTTTTTTTGTTTCTAGTAGATAAAAGTATAATTTATATTTATACATTGATCTTGTAACAAGAAATCTTATTTCTTCTTCCTGATGATAATTTGTGTTTTCTCCTTTTCCCTTCTTAATTAGTTTTATTGTGGGAATATTGATTTTATTGATATTTTCAAAGAATTGTTTTGGGCTTTTATTTTTCCCTGGGCCTTTTTTCCTTTTCCTTTTTTTTTTTTTTTTTTTTTTTTTTTTTTTTTTTTTTTTTTTTTTTTTTTTTTTTTTTTTTTTTTTTTTTTTTTTTTTTTTTTTTTTTTTTTTTTTTTTTTTTTTTTTTTTTTTTTTTTTTTTTTTACTGATTTCTGTGCTTCATTATTTTTTTCATTCTCCTTACTATTTTGCTCACTTTTTCTTAGCATCATAAATATCACTGAAATTAGACTTTCCTTCTAACATAAGCATATGATTTTAAAATCTTAAAGGAAAGTCTAATTAAAATCTTAAATATTATTTTAAGTAATGCTTTAGCTACATCACACAATTTTTGGTATGTTGTACTTTCATGATTATTCAAATAAAAATTCTTAATATTTCTCTTGTGATTTCATCTGATTCAGGAATTATGTAGAAATTTATTGTTTAGTTTTCAAGTATTTGTGGCTTTTCCAGATTTTTTATCAATAGTGATTTCTAATTTAAATTCACTGTGGCCACAGAACACAATCCATGAGATTTCAGTCATTTGAAATAAACATCTTTTAAAAGCCTACTCCAGGATTTATTCTATGTCTTATATCTTCTAGAAATGAATGGATATTTTATAATTGGTATGGATAATAGTCTACAAATATAATGAAGTTCAAGATACTTTATAGCAAACTAATTTTCTTTATCTTTACTGATATTTTTGTTTAATTTTTATGTCAATTACTGAGAAAAGAGTGTTCTAAACAATCTTCAGCTCTGTACATTTTAGCTTCATGTATTATGAAGTAAAATGAAATGCATACACATTTAACATTATTATGTCTACCTTATAAATTGACCCTGTTATTCTTATAAATATTAAGCTTTATCACTAGTAATACTCCTTCCCTGAATTTCATGTTGTGTGATGTTAATATAGCCACTACAGTATGAGTACATTTGCTTTATATATCTTTTTGTGGAATCATTTTCTGTTATATTTTTTCTATTGAAGTGCACATTTTGTGTCAAAGTTGGTTTTCCTTTAAAAAATCCATTTTGTCAATCTGGCTTTTATTGAAGTGCTTAGTCATTTAAATTTAATGTAATTATTGATCTGGCTAGATTTAGGTCTACCATTTTGCTGTTTCCTATTTCATCTGCTTTTATTCTTCTTTTCCTGCATTTCCTTGGGACCAATAGAATGTTTCAGTATTCTATTTTGCTTCCTTTATTGACCTTTTAGCTATGCTATTTGCATTCTTTTTATGATGCTTTTGCTGTTACAAAGTGCACTGTTAACTTTCAAATCTACATAGTCAATTGTAAATTACTTAGTATAAACTATTGACTATTGTTACCTTGAAATAGTATAAATTTCTCTACCCTCATTTCTTTTGTTAGATACCTGTCTTACAAATCCTATACAGTTACATAATTTTATAAATTGTACCAAACTATTTATATTTGTTTAATTAAGATTTTTAAAAAGATAGGTAAAATAAAAATAGTGTAAAAAGATAGTCATCATTTTTTCCTTCTCTATTTGCAGGTTCACCTACTCACTAATTCCAAATTAGTAGCACCCACTGGTATTTGAGAAGAACATTTCATTTACAGACATTCACAGAGTAGTAAAGAATCTGAAATACCTGATATATACACTCCCCACCCATACCAGACAAAGTTCTCCTCTGTCCTCCTTTCAGCTCTCACTATAAACAAATGTTTAAGGTATTGAGTGCCACATTTTCTTTCATTCTGTGCTTTTTGTTGGTGAATTTGCTGTTTAAAGTGAACTTCAAGTGTGGGACTATCTATTGTTCTTTAAGTACAAGAAGGCCATGAGAAGTCACATGTATAATATAAAGTTCATTCAGGCTGGAGTTACAAGGCTGTTGGCAGAGTTTAGTGTTAGAGCAGTTTATAGGAAATAACTTGTCTTTAAACAAACACACATAAAATAGAGTTGGTTGATAAAAATGTGATCAGAGACTCACAGGAACCTAGTCCCTTAACAGCAGTGGTTCAGTATTTACTAATTTGGTGTTCTATATGATAGCGGATGACACAGCGGGATTGGGGGGGCAGGGTCCCCCTTCTTGGGGATGCACGTGGTTGGGGCTGTGTCATGTTTGCACCCTCTTCTTGGGGACGCACTATGTGAGCGTGGGCAGAGACTCTAAGTGAGGAAATCGCGTGAGAAGAGATGGGAAGTGGGAAGTGCACAAGGGTCTTGGGTGAAAAGTAGGAGAAAGGAAGGTGTGTGACACTGAAGAGGAAAAGCGGTGTGCAGGTGGCAATGAGGCCTACCCTGAGGAACTGCAGTGGGGCAGGGAGAAAGAAAAGACCATGAGCTTCCAGCCTGGCGAGCAATGGCCCACGGCCACTGGAAGCCCAAGCTTGGGATCTGTGTCAATTGGTGGTATTTACTAAAGGAGTTTGAGAAGCTTGAGAAAATGGACTTGGTGTTGGATCCTGTTTTGCCTAGCCTGGTTTAGAATCTTTGCTGTTTGGTGCTTGGTTTGGAGTTTTCACTGTCTGAAGCTGGGGCAGATGCAGAAAGAGAAACAGAAACGCTATGTTTTTGGACCAAGTTTCTGGAGGATTCCAAGTATGACCGTGAATTAAGGGACAGATTGGACTATGTGATGAGGTAAATAGGATTCCTCACCCCCACCCCCACCCTTGTCTTAGGGACTCTTTGCTTGTTTACTTGCTTGCTTTGTTGTGAATACATTTTAATTTGATCATTTTAAGATTTTGGTTTGACTTTGGAACTGAAAGGAGAGCTGCTGGCAGGGCAAGAGCTCTGAGGGCAAGCAAGAGAATTTAAAAGGTAAAGGTTTTCTTCCCCATGGTTTTGAAAGTTGAAGTTGAGTTGAAGCCTTCTTGCCCTTTTGCATCTTATATCAAATACTATTTTACAGATCCTAATCTCCGTGAATAGCAAGAATCCACATATATATAATGCTTTGTCTAAAAGCACTTATACTAATATATGCATGTATTTAGATTTACCCACATATTTTATATTTCTAGAAATCTTTCTTTTTTAATTTTAACTCACATGTCACTTCAAAATCTGCCAGTCACACATACACTCAGCTTTTACTCATTTTAAAATGTCTGATTTTAGCTTTCAATTTTGAAAGTTGTGTTCCTGGACATACAATTCTGGGTTAACAGTTTTTGCTTTCAGCACTTTAAAAATGTTGTGCCACCATCTTCTGGCCTCTATTGTTTTTCTTGAGAAGCCAAAAATTATTCTAACTATTATTCTGTCATTGATGTTCCATTTCCTTTGGTGTGCTCTCAGCGGTGTGGTGATCACTGGCTCATCAGAAGTTCACGTAGGGTAATTCCTTGCCTAATTTTCTTTTCTTTTCTTTTCTTTTCTTTTCTTTTCTTTTCTTTTCTTTTCTTTTCTTTTCTTTTCTTTTCTTTTCTTTTCTTTTCTTTTCTTTTCTTTTCTTTTCTTTTCTTTTCTTTTCTTTTCTTTTCGACTAGATCTCACTAGTTTGCCCATGGAACCGCAGGCTCTCATTGCCCAGGGTACCACAGACTCAAGCAATCCCCAGGCTCAGCTTCCCAGGTAGCTGGGATTACAGGTGCGTGCCACCATGCCCAGCTATTTTTTTGGAACTAGGTCTCGCTATGGGCCCCAGGCGGGACTCGAACTGCAATCCCTAGCCCAGGCTGCTAATTTTCTTTTTTACTTTTCTTCCTTGGGGTTTGTCAAGCTGCTTGGATCTGTAAATTGATGTCCCTAATCAAGTTTGGGAAATTTAAGCAATCCTGTGTTTCTTCCCTTTCTTTTAAGCTGAAGGGAATTCTACTCATGGACAGTTTATGTCTGTTCTGCCGATAGAGAAACTGAGGCTCAGAGAAGTTGTATGAGTTACTTAACAGTACTCAGCACAATCATGGTCAATGTTGGCCTGTGAAGAGATTGACTCTGGAAAATCTAAGCCACTCTATCTGTTATTCTTTATTTAATTATAATACTCGGGTCATTATAAGATTGGATTCTAAAGACTGCTAGTATTTTTGGTAGTGTTACTGTGGTAATTTTTTTTAAAAGACATTGTTTGCTCTTGGTTCCCAATACAGAATTCTGAAAACCTTTAGAATTTCCTGAATGATGAGAGTGTCTGGTAGGCTAATGAGATGACTCTTAGCTGAGAGCACCAAGATAGCTTCAAGATAGGATCAGGACTCGTCACTGGAAAGAGAAGCCCTGAATAAGCAGGGAACTTTCTGTTCTATCTGTGTTCCTCTGGGGAAAGGACAGGGGTTGAAGCGTGAGATTAATCACCAATAGCCAACATTTTAATCCATCGTAACTATGCTATGAAGTCTCCCTGAGAATTCCTAAAGAACAGGATTCAGAGAACTGAGAGGTTAAAAAGTCCTATGAGACCATAGAGATTCTATCCTTTCTCCCCATCCCTATGTGTCTGTTCCATTTGACTATTCCTGAGTTATAGCTTTTATAATGGTCATTATGTCTTATATAATATACTTTAGTATGTAAAGTACTTTCCATGCTTGGTGAATTACTGACCTACAGCTGGCAGTCAGAAAATGGGTAACTGTCTAGGCCTTGTGACTAGTATCTGACATTGGGGCAGGCTTTTGGAACTATTCCCCTTAATTTGTGGAGTTTCCAGATAGTTAGGGTCTGAGAACTGGTGTTGGAAAAATACCGTTTATTTGGTACTGGGAGATAAATCCTCATTTGGTGCCATGAAGAAGCAGGGAGTCACATTTTCCAGTTTCTTCACATTTTTAGTGACTTCACATATTTAGGAAAACTAATCATAAATCTGTGAATGATATGTTGCATCAATGATATATTGCAGAGCCCCTCTTCTATATTTTTCCTCTGAAAAATGAAATGTGTCTTACAATGCATTTGACTTGCCTGTTTTCAAACTCCAAATCCTATCTCCTTTGTGTAGAACAGCAGCTGAAATCTTTGCTCAATTTTTCAGCTTCTAAGTGCCGGTTCTTCTTTATGTATTCCCCTAGGGCCTTGGTCTATAGCCTAGGATTTACTTATATTTTTTCATGAAGATTTGGAATCCTGTCTGTGGCTCCCTCAATTCTGTTACCTCCCAGTGCTTATCCCTCAGGTTTTTCCTTCTCTCTGTTCCTTTCCTCCCTGTAACTCCCTGTACCCCCACAGCCTTAAAGCCAGTCCTCTCTCTTTTTTCCAGGTTTTTATTCAAAAGTTACAGCCTTAAATCAGCTCCCCATTTCCATGCTCCCTCCAAAAAGAAAACCACATTTTGTTCTTTCAGTATCTCTTTCTCTTTTTTTAGTATTGTAAGGAATAATTATTTATTTTCTAGATTCATGTACAAGTTATCACTAGAACATAAACTCCACAAAGAAATAAACTTGTCTATCTTTTGATCATTGTGTTGATTGTTGTCTCCCTAGACCCTAGAATGACATCACATATTAGAAAGTCTAGATAAATGTGTTGGATGAGTGAATAAATGAATGAAACACCCTTGGTAGTCTCTGAAATTCTACTAAACATTTTCCATTGAGAACTTTCTCCACTGATTCACATACACATAAGCAGCTTTTGTTATTATAGAAATTTCTGAGCCTTCCATTTAATTTCAGGTCCATTCCTCTATAGGGAGATGTTGCTCTTTATTTCATTATAGGGGCTGGGGGAATGTTGTATATTGTTATTTTAGGAAAATTACTATTATTATGTATAACATCAAAGCCACAAATTTAGTCCAATTAAAGTATCTCCATGTTTTGATCAATGGCTCATTGTAACAGTACTTTGTTAGTCTTGTCATACAGAAAATTTCTCATATATATTATATATAAAATATATATTACATTACATACATATGTATTTTATATATATATATATATATATATATATATATATATATAATCTGAGTACAACCAATGAACCAATGTTCTTTTACCAGTCTTAGCAGCTTGTGATAATGAAAGCATCTAACACCTTACTGTGTGACATAATGCAAACTGGAAAAGAAATATAACACCGTGGCTCCAGCTACTGCAGCACAAATAAGGAGTAAAATATGATTCTCCTTAGAAAAAATTACAAGGCATTATAATTGATCCAATTCCCAGGATAATAAGAAAAAACCAAAAGGGTAAATGTCAGAGGGGAAAGAGGATTGGCTTCTGCAGGAGTGCAGTTCTGCCAGGGTCTGCATGCTTGGGCAACTTTAATGAACCACCTCATCTTTAAGGGAAGTTGGCTTCTGCTTTGTTATATGTCCAGACCTTGACCTTAGGGAAATGACCTAGAAGCACTGGCAATGAGATTTCAAATGATGTTGATTACAGTAAATTCTAGTCCAGTGAAGGATCCTGTACCTTCCTTAGAGTTCCTCATGATGGGATTTGACCCATAATATTTTTGCAGTTAGCTATAATTGAACTTCAAGGGGATGTGTGACTTGCACAGCAGGACTAGTTTTCTCTGATTATCTAATCCTTGACAGTCAAAATTACTTTCATTTTCTAATACTCAAATGCCCTCTGGCAAGCTGGTGTCCCCTCCTATACTACTCTGCCCCCAGTTGCATAAGGGGTCCCTAGGCTCCAAGCCTCTATTTGTTTGCCAGTTCCTAAGCTGTGAAAAAACACAGCTTGGTGTCTAACCTAGTTCATGTATAAATGTCACTCTTTCCATATCCGTGAGCAAAAGCATGTAGCATAATTGCAGCAGCTACAATATTCTTATCTGGACTCTTTTTCATCATTTCACACAATACTTGTGATTTCTATCAAAGGGATTTAGTGAAATCTTAATTCCCAAACAGGTTGATCAAAATTTCTATCGATTAATAGATTGACTAGAGATTAATACATTGACTGGAGATGTTTCAATCCAAGATCTGCAAGTTCTTGACTTCATTTTCTGCCTTAAACACTCCCCATACCAAAATCTAGTCTCTCCAAGTCTTGGTGACTATGACTCAGATTCTATCTCTTCTCTTGAAATGGCGTTTTCAGAATTTACTCCCTTCTGTTTACAGGATTATTTCACTTTCTTTACTTCATTCCTTAAATAGCTCACTCTAAATTAAGCAAAATGTTATGATAAATTAAGTGAAAATAAATATCTTTTTTGTATAAAATTTGTAACAGTTAAAAATGGAAACAAGAAAAGATATTATTTCTGCCACTCAGCGATGGCTACAGGTAACTTTTTGAAGTATTTGAAGGAAAGTGATATATGTAAGTGTCGATGATGAAAATTTTTATAACCACTGAGTATTTTACTTATACCCTTGTGGATATTTTAATGACTTAAAAAGAATACCCAACACCATCTTTGTGTGCAGTTACTTAGCTGTGGATCTCATAGTGTTTGATGACTTCTTTGTGAGGTAGACTGCCTCTCCACGGAGTCAGTCTGACTAGGATTCAGGTCTTGTTTCCACTGCTCACTAGCTGTCTGACCATGGGTAAAGTGCTTAGCCTCTATGTAATTCAATTTTCTCATTTGAAAAATGGGAAAAAAAAAGAACCCTCCTTATAAGGTTTCTGTATAGCCTTTTAAAACGGAATATTTGCGAGGCATTTAGAACTCTGCCTGCTACACAGTAAACACTATGCAATCATCTCTGCACCACCATCATCATTATTCTTCCATTTGGAGATGTATCAGTTTACTAGAGCTGCTGCACCAGAATACTACAGACTGGGGGGATTAAGTCACAGACATTTATTTTCACAGAATTCTGAAGGGGGATGCCCAAGAATAAGGGGCTGGCTATGTTGGCTTCTGGGAGGCCTCTCTTCTTGACTTGCAGGCAGCTGCCTTTCTACTCTGTCCTCACAGGATCTTTTCCTGTGAACGCATAGCCCTGTAGTGCACCAGGGTTATTGAACTAGACCCAACCTTCTGAGCTCACTTAAGTTTAATTGCCTATCAAAGGTCCAATCTCAAAATCTGCAAACACAGTCACTGTGGTAAGGTTAGGGTTTCCACTTGAGAGTTGGGGGGAGGAGAGACACAGTGCAGCCTCTAAGAGGAAAGATATGCTAATTTAGTTATTGTTAGACACTTAGGTTGATTTCTGGCTATGACCACAAAGATGTCCATGGCTCAATGAACACCATCCATTATTATTTCTTTAGTTTAAATTCATGTAAATTGAAATATCAAAAAGCATGTGGAATATTAAAGTTTTTGAGACATAGTACCCAAATTGCCCTTCAGAAAGGTTATACCAATTTACAAATCCACTAACCGTATAAGACTTATTTGATTTTCAATTTATTGCAAGAAATACAGGTTTTTAGATATCACTGGAGCTGCTTACTCTCCACCATCCCTGTACCTCCACTTCCCCATCACTGAACACATACAAAGATGGTAGATGGTCCCCTTGAAAAGTAATATGATAGAGGACAAGTTGGGGAAATATATGTTTGTCTAGCCAATGTGTATGAGAATTATATTAATAAGCATTATAATTACTGGTACAAACCTCAGCAACTGAAATGAAAGTTACAGCTACAAAACACAGACCCATGGCAGGTGAAACAGGAGGGGAATTTGAAATCTAAGTAATAAAAATGAAAACAAACATGTAAACAAAAAAATGTATAATGCTCCATGGCCATGGGGAAGAAGTATATTCAAAGGAACATAAAATTAAGCAAATCAAGTAGAAAGTGAAAACTGAAAACTGAAACCACAAAATTTGAGTAGTTTTTTCCATGGAAAGGTAATTCAAAGCACAATTTAAAAACTCTAGTGTGAAAATGTTCAAACATTCAGAGAAGTAAGCATGCAAAATGAGTATTTCACATATCTACAACACAGATTATAAGGCTAATATTCTGTTAGCATATTTGTGTTATCTACAGAGAATATGAAATATTTATCAAATATTTGAAGGTTATTAACTCACTAATAAACACTACACTATGCATATCTCCAAAATAAGAACTCTCTCAGAAATACATTATTGAAATACTGTCTCTGTCACCTTAACAAAATTAGCAATAGTCCTCTGATAGCATTTAGTACCCAGTTTATATTCAAATTTATCTAACTTCCACCAGTCCTCTGCATAGCTGCTTTCTTTAAACTAACATATAATCAAGTATCAAGCATTGGCTTTGATCATTATATCTCTAAAGTCCTTTTGCAATTAATAATTATTTTGGCAGATTATGTGTTGGTGTCATGTATACAATCAGTTCCTTTGTAAACTTTTCACCTGATTACTTCAGTATATAGTGATGATGTGATTGAATTAATTTAGGGGAATTCAAATGGATTATTTATTTCATTTTAGCGTGCTTCTTATTTGTTAGTTCAAAATTGTGTAAATAAGTTTCCTTCATTGATTTGTTATCAAAAATGTTTGAACATATGCTCTATTCTGTTTTTTAGCTATTTCTTATCAAAAAGCTGATGTGAGCATTATTTTGGTGGTATATGCCATTATTTTCTCCAGTACTTTGGTATCATCGTAGACACACGTTTTTGTTTCAATTTTAGCTTATGTTCTTTTTATTTACTAGTTGTCACACATATTGCCAGTGAGAGTTCTTTCTAGCTGACTTCTATGTCCTTTTGACAAAAATTCATTACTCTTTCAATGTTTCCTTGCTTTCTCACACAACGAGGTCACTTGCTTAACATTGCTTTGGTTTTTTGCAATTTTTCCTTTAATTTGTTTTCATCTTCATATTATCCAAAAATGTGAAATAGGGAAACAAAAAGCAGATTGTAATCTGGTGTCTTGGTGTTAGCTTGGATTTTTCCAAAAGCAAACCCTAAGACAGTTACTCAGATAAATTACTTGACAATTAACCCAGGAAGCTAAAGTGAGGAAAATTAAGACCTAAATGGAAGGAAAGCAAAATATGTGTATTTTAGCAGCTTAGTTATTACTGTGAACCTAGGAGTTTCAGAGGAATCTTGTGGGACAAAACAGCCATTTCCTCAGAGCAGCCCACCGAGTATGTGGGAAACTGAAGTATTTACCATTGCATTTTCTAATTGATGAAGAATTTCACTGGGGCCATTAACTCCTATGTTGAAGAAAGCCCTGAGAAAGAAAAATAAAGTCCAGTGCCCAATGTGAGAAATTGTCAATGTGGGAAGGTTACAGATGAGCCAGGAGATACAGGCAAGGCATCAGAGCATCTAATCTTCTGGGAAGAATGTATGACTTAAATGTTCTGTCCCTTTCCTTCATTTCTTGACCCTTTGTCTCTAGCACTTCCAGTACAACTGCATCAAAGATCCAGAAGTGTCCAAGTGGGCAATTTGCCCTCCATCTTCTACTTCCCTTTCATGGTTTTTGGTGCCAGGTGAAAACTAGATTTAGCTTACATTGCTTCCTGCGCATCAAATCCACATTTCCAAGTATCTACTAGGCACATTCAGGTGGATGTCCCAAAGTTCTACAAATCCATTATACCCCAAACTAAGAGTTATCATTTATATCCCATACCTGTTCCTTCTCCACTGGCAGTGGGAATGACACCACCATTTACCCATCTCCCCATGCCCAAAACCAGGTGTTGTCCTTGATCTCTACTTACCCCAAAGTCAATCAAATCTTTTCATCCTAAATGCTTTGCAAACCAATGTCTGTCTTAGCATTACCACCACTTCTCTGTTCCTTAATACCAGCTTCTTTCACCCTGACCTCTGTGGCAGTCCACAATAATCCCCCAAGGTTACTTGCCTCCAGTCCCTTCTCCACAGTGAGACCAGCAGATCATGCTACAAAGGCACTAAGAACAACTCATCCAACACAATTTTGCATAGAAGCCTTTGTTGATTTCTGTTTGTCTTAAGTATGAATTAAGTTTTTAAAGGAATTGTAATTTCCTTTCTTCATCTAGTTACTGTTTTCAGATGTCTGCCTCATACCCTGTCACTACCACCCACTCCAAGTTCCATACAGCTACCCAACCACACACCCACAAGGAAACTTAAACTCTGGCTGTGAGACTGCTGAAATACCTCTCTCCATCTCTCTGTCTTTGTTTCCATTTATCTATCTGTCAGTCTCTGTCTGAAATACCTCTCTCTGTCTCTGTCTCCACCTCTGTCTTTCTTTCTCTGTTCCCCCTCTCCTCCTCACCCTTGCTCTATCAGCTTGGAACATTCATCCTGCACCCCTTTCACCTGACTGATTTTCATGTCACCTTCAGGTCTTAGGAAACACATCTTTTGTTAGAAAATAAATTATTTATTTTTTTACCTCTTTGCTAATTTTTGGATAGTATTTGATTTCTCCCCTCAGGTGTCATCCCTGTAGTTCTCCCACCACCATGGTGCTCGTGACACATTACCACACTCCATTGCACCCTTCCTTCCACTGAGAAAACACATCTTTGTCATCTCTGCTATATAGTCTTCTTGTACCACATACTTTCAAAAACTGTATCTTGCTTCATCTTTCCATATCTACGAAGTGAATGTAAGTTTTCATTTTTGTGTAATGGTTATATATGTTATGGGTTAATGTAAGCAAAGTACTTAGTTTTTAATAAATATTAGCTGTTACTCTTGCTGTTTTAATTATATATATATATATATATATGATAGTAAATTGCATTTGCATATTTTTCTCCCCAACTGGACAGAAATTTTCATGAGGGCAACAATCTTCTGTCTGTTTTATTCACAAATATATCTCCACCACTGTATCCATTGTAATGTGGCAGGGAATCAATAAATATTGTTTGTATAGAAAAATGGACTGAATGGGAAGATGGTAGCTGGAAGAAAGGTGGTTTCTCAGAGATGTATGGGATAGTAGAGATGTGACTGTGTGTGTAATTGACTCCCCTGTTAGGAGAGGTATGGCATTAAGTATTAGTCAGGCTTTCAGGGGTAATCCATACCAATGACTAAAAAAGTGGAACTTAAACTGATCATATTTAATCTTCACAATGGAACAATGGAAACAATAGTTTTACCGAAAGAGAACCCCAGCAACAGAAGATTACATGACTATTCTGAAGACATACATGACAGAGTAAAGCTGTGTCCAGCCTCCCAACTTAGCCTTTCCCTAGTTATGTTTTATAAAATGCTGGGAGTATGGTATGTTAATAAATGTTAGGGAAAGAGTTTGAAAGCATAAATAAAGGACCAGAAGATCAAATAGAAGTAACTGCTACTGTTATTTCACTGCATAGTTGTTCAAGCCTTTAATAGGCCATTATGATGTGTATAAGCTTCTCCAAGAAGATGGGTGTAAACTTTCCCAGCTTCCCTGACAAAGAGAACCTTATTTTGCTGGGTTTTCTTAGAAAACATTGCCAGTGCCCTTGTTTCGTCCTCCACTCAGGTCATCTACCTCCTTCCTAAACTTCCAGACTGCAATTTCTGACCACTGAAGTTTTAAATTTTATAGCCAACACTCAGTGGTGAAAGCATAATCTTTGCTTAACACTCATTTGATTGAATATGGTTTATTAAGGACATATGATGTACTTAGCATTGAGCTACATACTATGTGATACTGCAAATCATTCAAAGGTGCCTGATTTTGAGATAATACTGCTGAGAGAAGTAAAGGAATGGCAATAGCACAGCCTTACTCTATAGTGCCTGGTTCTTTCAGAAGTGTGTTCTAGCTTGCATCTCACTGGTTTGCTGGAGGAGAGAGAGGCGATAGGTATTACTAGCCCTTTATATTAGATGAGAACACAATCTTAAGATGTCAAGTGCTTGCTCAGTCACCTGCTAGTCATCATTTTGGATATTTATCTTGTCAATTTTCTTCAACTCAGTATATGTTCACCACCAATACCTACCTACATGGTTCTGTGGAATTCTCAGCTTTTTAATGTGGTAGATTTCATTTACTCATATTTACATCTAAAGCAATAGAAAATACATTATAATACCTTAGAAACTACTGGGAGTGGGATGTCTCTGAGTCCTCAAAGCTGCACTCCCCACTCTATGGTTGAAGAAACTGAGGTACGAGTGGCTCGGTGCTATGCCTCAGGTCTTCTAGTGAGTTCTAAGAAGCTGCAAGAAACAAGCCCCATTGTTGACTGTCCAAATCATCTCCTACTTTCAGTTCTACCACTGCTTTCTAAAAAGTACATTTGTTTTATTCCTGCCTTGATGTTTGGCTTGAACCCACTCAGCATTGACTCCTACCATCACTATCCAGGGTGGCTTTAGGTCACTCCTCTACTGTGTGAGGATATTTGAACAGTGCTGGGAAAACTGTTCAGTCTTCACATTGGCAGTGATCTTAAAGACCCATAAAAGATTAATGACCAAGGGAACCTATAACTTTGCATAATCAAAGTAAAAATTCTCTTTTTTTATGGCTGCCTGTGTTTTATTTCCTATAAATTTTATAATAATGATTAGGCTCAAAGTATGAACATAATTTACATACATCAAAATGTCTCACACCGACCTTACAGTCAGTGAAACACCTGCAGCAAATGTGAGGAAGCAGAAAGCTCCCAAGCTCTCTGAGGCATTAATCAATGGGGCCTCTCTGAGGGAGCGAGAAGGGAGCAGTGGAGAGAAAGGGAGGACAAGACAGGGCTGGTGGCCTCTGGTAACCACAGTTGTGTATCCTGCCACATTCACATAGGGATAGTACATTCTGCATTTGTCAGAAATATACTTACTTCAGCTTTTTTATCCCTTCCCAAGGTGATCAACCTTATTTCCCAGAAATGCTTTTTCTCTTACACTGACCAGAAACTCTTTAGAAATGTCAGCACAGGAAGGGCTCTAGAAAATGCTGCTATTTAACATGACTGGTTTCTCCCACCTGTACCCAGAATCTGTTCAAGTCTGTAGACAGATGTGCTACCTGTCCCCAGAGTCCTCTCCGCTGTCCTCCTACCTTCTTCTACCTTGGATTGATTTTCCCTCCCAGCAAAGAGTTAAAGGTTATCACATAGGGATTTAAGTCTAGGCATACTGGCAGATGGGTACCGAGGCAACAGCGGCTACAAATAGTGTGTGGTACAAGATTTCAGCATAAACATCCATTTCTCCAATTTACTGTAGCCTGAGAACCCAACATGCTTAGCGAATGAATCGTGGATTTTGTGCTGGATGGATGGGGCAGGGTTTGTTTCTATAAAGCTGTGTTCATGTATATGGAGTCTTCAGTTTAAACATGGTGAAGGAGCAAAAAGTAGTTCTCACTGCCTGCTAACCTGTGTCAGTGCCCACATCTTGCTGAAATGGAGGTTGCCCTCTGTCTCCGGGATTCAGCTCCATGATGCTGGGACAGGGTGCCACAGTGAGTCCCTCAACACTAGGGAAAAGGCTATCCTCACATTCCTCTGCTTACTGAAACCCCATTTCCATCTTCTAGTCTACTCCCTAGCCCCCCAGTTCAAAACTCAATATACATTTATCCCTGAGTTGTGCCCTATAGAGGGGAATGTTTTCTCCTGAGAGCCTCTATTGGCCAAAATAGACACTGAAATCTTTCCATGTGCAAGGTGCTATGCTAAGCACTTTACCAGGAATATCTTATTTAATCATGTAAACATCTGGGAGATAGAGGCTATTCTTACTCCCATTTTACAGACAAGGAAATGAAAGTTGAAGTGAAATAACTTGTCCATAGTCACAGAACCAGCACATGTGAGAACTGAGATCCAAACACAGACAGCCCAGGCACATTTAGAACTTCCATATCTCCACCTGGGCTTTTAGATTTTGTAGAGCTTCCTGGAAACTGGGTGTTAAGTATCTTTGTTTCCCCAACTTTGCGCCTAGGACACCCAAATACTGTCACATCAAAGGACCAAAAAACCTTTGGTTGAGGGTAGCTCAACCAGAACCTATGAAGCCAGTAGGGCCAGAAATACAATTCTCCCACAGGAGGCCCAGCTTTTCTTTCTGATGATGTTAAAAGGCTAGGATATGATAATTTAGTTTAAGTTCAACCTTAAATAAAAGTTTCATTAATCAGAGTGGATATTCTTATACAATTATGAGTCCTGGGTTGAATTTCAGAATGCTCGCTATGCTTTGTTAGTAACAAAGCTGTTATAAAAATAATTTGATAAGACAGTCCACTGCAATGGTATGACTTAACTGTGTACAAGGGAGGCTTATCCCGGTGTCTGAGCATACCCAATGTATGTAATGCTAACATAATGGATTATGCATATTGTATTGGGTTAAAAATGAAACGCAGTGAAGTATTACAGCAATTTAAAAAATATATATCGGGGCTTGTTCAGCACAGATATTTAAAATTTAAACCTGTTTAAATATTCAACTGAAACTAAAATAAAATTCTGAAAAATGGAATTCAATAGAAAAGCTCCATTAAGAGTAAAAATGCTTCTCCAAACCCATTTGGTTCTAATAGAAACCCATCGAGTGAGGTTTTCATTGTAGCAGCATCAGCCAAGGGAAAAATTATACATACATTTGGATAGGAGAGAATTGTTGGACTTCTTGTGGCCCGAGCTGCTTTTAGAAAAGTAAGAGAAAAGAAAAGCCTCCAATCAACACTCAGATCAGGTTGTGATTTGTTTAAAATGGTCTGGCGCTGTCTCTTAAATAGCATCTTCTCATTTTCCCCTTTGTTTCACTGGAACCTCATCTCACCTTCCACATCAGATATAACTGTAAAAGGGGGAAAAAAGGCACTTTATAACATCAGGATACTGACCAACTTGTCTTCTGAGAGCCAAGTTGTATTTCTCTGATAAACATCCTGCAGGATGTTTTTATTCAATTAATTCAAATCATTGCTTGTACAGAAATATACTGTTTTATCAGGGTCTGCTTGACTATCAGGCTTGGGCTGAGCATTTTCATTACTGAGTTCTCCTGACAGTAAGCGTATGAGGATTTGAAACATAATTAAAACAATCAGCAAGAATTAGCCAGCTCGGTGCACTCAAATAGCAAAGGCAGAGAAGAAAACGGGAAAATAAGGGGAAGTGAAAAGGAGCATTCCAGAGATGGAGAGAAGGCTGTTAGGAGACATAAAATGAAGGGTATTATGAGAAGAAATATAGGATAATATAAACAGAGTCTCTAATCCTGAGGACTGTAAATCCCTTTTCCTTAATTGGTTTAGAAACTGTGGTCTGTAATGTGAGAGGGAGGACTAGGCTGCCTTTCTTCTGTGCTGCCCGGAATCACATTAAGTGGAAAACAATAGCAGGGCTGACAGCTCCCTTTCTGTGGGGCACTTAGAGCTAATCTGCTATTGAGACTAATACAATTACATGGGATTAGAACCCTGCCAATGATACATAGATTGGGGAGCTCGGTGCCTGGGGAGCAGGGCTCTTTTGAAATGGGGCACAGGGGTTTAAGAGGAACAGCAGATCAGGTCTTATAGTGCGCCCAATTATTTAAAAATCAAGAAAAGTAGTCATCTTTTTTTTTGTAATTCACTCACCACATTGATTATAGAGTCTAACCAAACAAAATTCTAGTTCAAGATTTCTTCAGTGGCGCTTTATACTATTTAGCTTATGTTGAAAGATTTCTAGTTGAATTTAGCTATTTTCTTACAGGTATACACTTTTCTACTTATTCTCTTAGGTGTAGACTAATGTCAGTTTCAGGGACTGAAAGAAGCCTGTGTTTCGGAATTTAGGAATCACAAGATGCCTTATATGCATCACCTGGTATCTACTTGAGTTCCTTTGCAGATTTGAACTGACAGGTAATGCTGAGTTTCCTACAAAAGGATTTTGGAGATCTAGAACACCTGTGACCTAATTTAAACTTTAAGTATCCTCAGGACACTGACATTAGTCTAATACTTCCTGTACAAAAGAGAGGTGTGGTATTTATCAAAGGGGTACATGAGATGGACACAATACTTTGAAAATGCACCAGTCTTTTCAAAAAACGCTGCCAATTTTCTCCTTATAAGTCTTAAATGATAACTGTATCAAAGTAAGTACCATGTATTTGTTACCCAGTACTCAATCACTCAGTAAAATATTTCCAATGATTTTCATTCTTATTATTTTTAAAATAGAATAACAAAGATGGTGTTCTTGTGCATCCTCAATATGGTACAGTACATTCGTAATTTAATTCCAAAGTTGATGCGGTTAAGTAAGTACCCCCAGTGCATGCTTTAGTTACTTTATCTTCTATATTTTCTATTCAAGTGATCACTATCTTTCTCAAGATTGAATTGCTTTTCTGATGGTGCAGCAAGGAATCTCTAGTCTAAGCATCTATTTATTCTTTTAGGCTATGGTATTTTTTTTTCAAATGGCCCATGTTTTAATGCAAATGTGATGACTTGGAATGTTGACAGCATTCTACAATTTGTCTCTAAAGATGAGGTTCAAAGGGAATGAGATGCTGATCATTCTACTCCAAGCATGGGAAGCGGAGGAGAAAAGAAAGTGCAAGAAGATTAGATCAAGATGGATCTGTTGTAGAGTAAATGTCTGCCCTCAGTTTCACTAGCTAGCTAGATGGTAGTCTAGGCTCACCAATCTATATAGGTTCTTTATTGGTTCTAACAATTACACACCAGGCATAGCAGGGCTGGGGGTGGGGCTGGGAGACAGAGGAGCTCCTTAAGCCCCTGCAATCTTCACATTCTTTCTCCAGCCTCTATCTCACTGGCATTCTCTCATGCTCTCCTTTTCTGTGCTCATACTAGTGTGCTCATATTCCTTACCCTCCTTTATCCCCACTGTCCTAGGACCAGGTGTGCACACTTACACATCTGCACAATCATGGGGGAGACACAATACCCGAGGTGCTGGGTATAAAGATTAATAAAGGAAAAAGCCTGACTAACTCACTTAACCTACAGTCCTGAAGGCAGATATCCTAAGGCAGATCCTGAAAAAGTAGAGAGAACAAAGTTGTCTGCTGACCTCACTCCCCACAGTAAGTGAGCAGCAGTCTCTCTTTGAAGGGCCCACATCTTAGCTTGATTTCCCTTTTTTGACGTTTTTTTTCTCATTATATTAATTGATTAATTTTTAATTACATCACTAGTCCCCATAGTTCTCCCACCATCATATCACCCATAAACCATCTCCATGTTCTTTCCTCCTTTCCTACTGTTATTTGATGCCCCTTTCCCCACTCTGTGCTGTATACCTCAAACCTGCGATCAGTTGCTAGTTTTAACTTTTTCTTGACCTTTTTTGTTTGGTTTCTCTACATTTCACATATAAATGAAGTCATCCAATATTTGTCTTTTTTCCTTCTTTAGCTTGATTTCTTCAGAAGTGTTCTAGACCAAAATTGGTTTTGCACTGTTTTTATTAAGAGGTGTAATCCTAGGGAAGGAGAAATAGGGAAGTAGTGAGGCAAGAAAGGAAGGATAGACATTAAGAGTATGTTATGTTATGGAGTTCACCTCTGCTTGTACTAGGCACAAATAAACAATACTGTCTCAGGCTGTCCTAGGATGATCTGTCCTCGGTGATGTCCTGTCCTAGGATGCTCTGTACCTGGGAGACAGCATCCATAGGTGGATTTCTCTTTTGATCAGGAGAAATGGTTGAGAATGGTGTGAATTCCAGGTTCTAGGGAGCCCAAACAATCACATTTATAAACCCTTCTGCTCTCAGTTCCACTAGCTAGATGGAAAGAGAGAACCAAAAATAAGAAGGCAATACTGTTATTTGATGCCAAAATAGTGGTGCAGACATGATGTACTGTGGCAGTTGTGGAAACAACAAGGTGAGAGGCTGGAGCTGCCCACTGTTACTCAGATGTGGACCAAGGCTGAGCCCAGTTAAGTGCAGACTCTTCTAAGTAGGGAGAAAAGAGCAGAGGGGAGGAAGTCAGAATTCACATGCAAAAATCCAAACAAACAACATCTTGGAGCAGCTGATGGATGAAAAGACTGAGGGTCCACAATAGTCAGGAAAGAACCAGAAATACTGATGAAAAGTAAGTGGGTGAATAGAAGAGAAGGAGGCCAGGAGCAAATAGGGATTGTTACTGTCATATATACAAAGCCAGTATTAGCTTAGGCTCATCAGGTTAAATTCCTTTTTAAAAATGTGTCTTGAGCTGGGTGTGATGGTATTGCCTGTCATCCAAGCGCTGGGAGGCAAGAGGCCAGGGTTTGCTTGAGTTCACAGGTTTTGAGACTACCTCAGGTAACATAGTGATACCTGGTCTCAAAAAAGCAGCCGGGCATAATGGAAGGCACCTGTAATCCCAGCTACCTGGGAGGCTGAGGCTGGGGATTGCTTCAGTCCAGGGGATCAGGTCTACCCCGGGCAACATAGTGAGACTGAACCTCAAACAATAAAATGAATTAATTAAATAAACAAACAAATAAGTAAATACAAATAAATAAATAACTAAATGAATAAAAATGTGTCTTCTTGCCCATTCTTTTTTTGCCCTGCATAGTGCAGGATCTATATCTGTACCATCCACACCTGTACCTGGTTTATGGAACTTATTGCCATGTAGCTCTTCAGTGCTTAACTTGAACACCTTGAGTAATGCCCATATGTCATTTCTCTTGGAGACCTAAAGTTCCTCTTTAAAAGTTAAAACTGTATTTTGTTGAAAATCTCTTATTTGTTTTGTCAAGATTTAGGAAAAGGAGGCAAATATTAAAAACATGTAGAGTCTTGCCAAATGCAAGAAAAGTGAAGAGCTCTTTCAATCATCTCTTAATTTGTGTCTTCAACTATTTCTCCAGTGCTCAAAGGTAGTAATTGAATTGAAAATAAACATGCAAAAATGGGATTCTCAAGGTATTGTTTATTCAGGGAATGAGAAGTTATAGATTCCAGATCTGGTCTTGTGGTTTCTGCCAGAAACTGTACACCTGTGGGGAGAGAAGTTTTGTCTCTTCCAGAAGTTGAAAAACATGGAAAAGCTTAAGGAAAAAAGAGGATCATTTTGGAAATTATTTCAAGTACCTGCTGTAGGTGTTTACCTATCATTATTTTAGGTGATTCTGCTAGTTTGTGCACAAACTTGATATATTGACAGGTGATTTTTGGAAATGATGAATATATCTCTCAAATATACAAAGTAGTTAGGTAAGTATCAGGTGATCCTGATGATTAGTATCTGGTGATAAGAACCCCTATGCAAAATCTATTCCTCAGGAAGAACTTCATGATGAGACTTTTTCCTTGGTTGCAGGGGGAAAAAGACTGATAGTACCTCTACTTCCATAAGCTTCAGAGGCCTGCTCCCCAATATGGAGCTATCCAATCCCAAGTTTGAAGACCCCCCCAGTATATCATCAGAGATGGTGTCCTTATTTTGTAAGTCAACTTCCTGAGGCAGGGTCAATATTACTGTTCCTGCTTTGACTATTTTGCACAGGAGATCAATTTTCAGTTCCCAACAACTGAACTTCCCAACTTTTTATACAATAAAACTTAACTCTCCTCGTGTGTGCATAAAAATATGCATACCCACTAGAGCATTGTTAGATTTCAGAAAGAAATTTCATTTCACCTTAAAATATGGTCCGTAGTATCCTAATTGTGAAAAAAAATCATCATGTGTGGGCCTCTTTTGCATATTTAGATGTGGAAGAATGTGAGCAGTTGCCAGATAATATAATTTCCATCCAGGCAAATATCAAGCACAATGAAGAAAATGTAACTTTTGCAGCATGATTTATATATGCTTATATACCCTTCATTTTGAGTCTATATGAAATGCAGACATTTATAGTTCTATAACCAGAGGAATAAAATTTGAATGTGTAGTAAAACGAGAAATGTATTTTAAATGGGTTTTAGAAACAGAACCGAGGAAGTCGTAAGGAGGCCACAGTCACTAATGTCATTGGTTATTTTGCTAGATGGCCACTCAGATGGAGGCCTGGCAGGCAAAGGATTGAATTCAAGCTGATGGGCATGGGAGAGGGAATGACAGCTTCCTGGGGAAGATTAAGATACAGCAACGTAGTAATCCCGGCTGGCCATAAAACCTGTGTGAGAAATTCCCCCTGCCCATATGATGCACCCTTATTTTTTTGCTTTTAAAAGAAAAAGTGCTTTATGATTTGGCTTAGATCATTGATCACAGCACTTTTCTATTTCAAATCTCTCTCAGCTGCATTCTGTGTCAAATTTACTGAAGACATAACTATTATTTCCTCAAAATGAACTGGTTCCTATCATCTCCAGTGTGACTACACCCCCCCCACTCCACGCTATACCCCACCCTTACCCTTGAGTGTTGTATGGAAAAGGGGTGCACAGAGTATTTCTTGCTGGGATGGGCACTGGTGTCTGTTATCTACTATCCTGCAGCTTTCCCCACTTGTCCTAACAGAACTTGGCTTTTCAGTTGGAAACCTGTATCATGTAGTTTGAATGGAGCTGAGTCTCTTCTGCCTCCAACCCTAATCACAGGAATGTCACGTGACTATGCTGGGTATGGGCGTCTAACTCAGGATTTCTCTGTCACCACATTAAAGGAAGACTGGTTCATTCCTGCAGTGTTGCTAACCTGGGGAATGTGGGTTGAGTGCTGCTTGCAGTCAGTTTTACTACGAATGTGGAGAAAAACAGCATAAAAACGGAAATTAATCCAAGCTGACTTCAGAGATGAAGAATCCAAGGTTCTTCAGAGAACCAAACTCAATACCCAGTTGGGGTTTCTGGACCAGCCCTGGATGGTTCTAGTAATAAACCCCCTTTTCAGTGTTTTGAGGTAGTAAACTTCCTTTTTTGCTTAATGCAGGATTAGCTTAGTTCTTCTATCATAGTCATGCCCCTCAAAGCTCTAATACAGTTAATATTTATGAGGAGACAATACATGTTTTCTGTATTTATTAGCCTTTCTTTTAGCCTAAATTGTGTACAGTTCTTGCCAATGGACTGTGAGAAGAAACAATAAAAGACTGAGGTAGTCAAGAGACGGGGAACCCCCTCTAACTCTCCCACTTTGGGATAGATTTACAGGCCAAGTTTATAAGAAAGTGTGATTAGAAGGTGATGGAACCTTAGCAGCTTGGTCATTAATACTAAATAACCGACCACATATGCCAGCATTTGTTGCTTTAAACCACTGAGATTTCTGGGATAATTTGTTACAGATACATAGAGACTCATGATAGATACTAAATTCAGCTAAGGAAAGAAGTAAGAAAGCTGTATTTTCTTGTTCTCCTGACTTTGTGGCTGATATCCATGTACAACAATTGAGTTTTTATAATACTTTTTATACCATAAAAACAGAGGTGGAAGATGTCGAAGAACAAGGAAAAGAACCAAGAATAAGAAGATAGTGAGCATAGGATCCCCTTTTGTTAATATACATGGACAAACTGGTAGAGCTCTTACCTTGAAGGAAACCAACATTCACTCAGTCTAGCACTTTGCTGCTGCATTATTTCATTCCATACTCGACAACACTCCAGGAGATGATACAATTTCCATTATATTGACAATGAAACTGAATTCCAGAGAGATTAAGGAGAACCACAGATTCCTGCTAGAAGGAGCAGCTTTGAACACTATCTGTCCAGCTGTACAATCCAGCCCCAATTATTGTTATTACTACTAGTGTAGCATAAATACTACTTAGTGATAATTCTTTTCCAGATGCACTCAGAAGATCTCTATTCCTTTCCACCTTCAACAAAGAGACATCAAGATCCAGTCTTGTCTGATCTGAATTCTGAGGTTCAGTATCAAAATCTCATTCTCCGGACATCCCAATTCCTTGTCCTTGTATTCGTCTGTCGCTCTGTCCCTCGTGTGGCTACATTGGAACGTGAAAGTCTTCCTCCTCTTAACTGAATCAGTTTTGCTCTTAGGCACACAGTCAGTTTAGGCTCCATTATCCCTCCCTCCCAGTTCCTAATATTCTTAAGGCTATTTCTCCTTGCTTTGACAAATTTACTAAATGGTGATCTCTATTTCTAACTCATTTGTCAGCCAATGTGCTCTCTTCAGACTCACCTGCAAGTTTATCTAGATGAAATCATTTTTTTTCTACATTTGTGAAAGCCTTCCCCATCATTCCTATCTCTTTGCAATGTTAGCCTTTTCAAGAAATATTTACAAGTGATCTCTTTCTAAGTTCTAGTGAAATAGGATTTAAAGTTCAATACTGTGCTTTGGTGAAAGGGACTATTTCTCCTCCAGCTCCAACTTCTAATCTATCTTGACTCAATGTTTCTTACTACAAATCCTCATGAACTTAGGCTATATATATGTGTGTGTGTGTGTGTGTGTCTCATTATCCAAAAATGCAAATAATTAAAAAAATCAGTCATAGTAGGTGTCCCTTATAATAAACACTGAACACTGGATTGTAGCTGGCAGTTTGAAAGTAAAACCACTGAACCTTTATTGATATGTATGTTCAGACAAAACTGTTCGCTGTTTTATTGTCCTCAGTTAACAGTGCAGTCTCCCTAAGTCATGTCAGTATGCTGAGGCACAATTAGGACACCTTATGGTCTATCACTTAGATCAGTATTTATGAAGGCTCAGGCTGCAGACTATTCACCAAATCTGCCTTTTCTCTCCACCAGTGACTAATGTCTAAAAATCCATTTAGTACATCTTGGAGAATATTGCACAGTCATATGAACTCATCTCTGGGACAGTGAGTTTTATAAGCATTAATGGGTTTTATTCAACAAACATCCATTCCATAGTCAAGTCATTTTTGTCCCTGATACCAGTCAGTTCTCAGTCAAAGAAGAAATCACTGAGCGTATAAAGTCATTCTTTTTTAAAATGAATATGGTTCATTATTTTTATTTATATCTTTCATACTGCTCAAACTATTCATCTAGAAGACTTCCGAAGTTTTATGGGGAAAAAGTGTTTTTTTAGTCAAACTCAAACACTATGCTTTGCCAATTAACAATGGGTTATTTTCTATATTATGGTCTCATTAATGTTATTGAAATTAGAAAGTTGGCAGAGGTCCCTGCCATCTGGACCTACTCGGATATTCCAGCATTAGAACATTTTTGAGGGACTGGATGGGAGAAAGGAATCAGGGTTCTAGTTGCTTTGTGGCCTAGCCACTGGTCTTTGTTAGAGTCATCTCACCTTTGGGCTTCTAGTTTCTCAACTTCTCAATGTTGTTTTGTAGTTTTTCTAAGATACGTTAATATTTTGTCACCTTCTGATCTGCCTCAATGATTACCTTTCATCAAGCAGATGGTATGTCATTGTTCTTCCTTCTCAGTTTTCTTCCCTTGTCTCTATCAGGCAAATTTCTATTTAGTTTTCAACTCACATCTCAAACATTGGGTCTTAATTTTATTCTCATTAGACTTAGGGAGACAACTCCTAAGCTTACATTTTACTTTCTGCAGAAGCCACCTTGTATTGTAATAAATGCAATGCCAAGACAGAACAAGAGTTCTCCAATGGCATATAAGTTCTCATTCCCAGAGTCTATGACTATGTTACTTTGCATGGCAAAGGGAACCTTTCAAGTATGGTTTAAATTAAGGATCATGACCTAGGGAGATTATGCTAGCTATTTACATGGGCCAACTTAGTCACAAAGATTTGTTTGTTTGTTTAATATGAATGAGGCCTGAGACGAAAAGTTAGAATAAGAAAATGTGACATTGGAACTATAGTTTGGACTAATGCAATTTGAATATGGACACAGGGGCCACAAGCTAAGGAATGTAGGCCTCCAGAGGTAGGGCTAGATTAAACGCAAACAAATATTTTAACAGATTCTCCACTGAAACCTCCAAGAGCACAGCTCTGTCAACACCTTAATTTCAAACTTTTGACCTCTAGAGCTTTAGGAGAATACAGTTGTATTGCTTTTGCCATTAAGTTTGCAATAACTTGTTACAACACAGAGATAGTCTTTTTTTGCTGTAGTACACTGTATTGGGATACTTGTTTGTAACAGTGACAACCTTCTTGCTAGACAATGGACTGGGTGAGGTTTAGGACCATGTATTTCTGTCTTTATACTTTCAGTTCCTACAAGAGTCCTTGGCACGTAGCAGATTCTCAAAAGATGTTTCTTGAATGGGTGAAAGAATAAATGAATAAATCGTGTCTTACAAAGATAATGTTAGAATTTGGGGATAACTGATTTGCCCAGGGTTTCACATGAATGTTCCCAAAATATTACTCTTTTTCTGGGATGTGGGTATTGTTTTATGGTTAATATTTTCATTGAGGGTTTAACACCAAAATGATTTCAGTGTCATCCCTATCACTTCATGTGAAATCACACTGTACAAGTTGGGCAAAGCCTGGATTTTATTTATTTATGTTAAGTTTATTTATGTTAGGGATAATTCTTGTAATTCCTCAAGAAAAAAAATTCATGCATTGGCAGAGTGCATTATATTATACAGTTTTACTTGGAGTTCTTTCAATGATGCAATTTAATGCTAAGTAGTCCAGATTTTGAGTAGTAAAAATATTATGTGCACTTCATCTGTTTGTTTAAAATGGGCTCTCTAAACAAAACCTTCTCTTTGCTGAAAGTTACCAGTGTCAGTGGGTGTGAATGTGTATATTTACACATGGTAGAATGGAAAGGTGGGGGTAGACAAATCAGATACCTCCCCCACCTTCCAGAGTGAGGGCACAGCCAAACTCCCACTAGCGCCTCCTATGGTTCCATGCCACCCATGACTAGAACAGAGCACATTTTTGAATACCAGTCCCTGGAAGAAAGCACAAGCACAACTGCCATTTCAACTGCAGATGGTCAGGGTTGTCTCGGTCTTTGTGTGGACAGCTGCTTGTTCACTCACTCTTCTAGGAGAGTTTATTCTGTTATTTGACAAGTTTCTTCATCCAAAAGTTATCCCTGTTTGAAAAGGAAAGGAGTTGGCCAAATATATCATTGTGTGAAAAATGCATGTTTTTTTTTTTTAAATGCATGCTTTACTGAGAAAGAAGAGTCTGCCAAGGTCCACGACTGGAATCACCTCAATTCAAATGGTTAGAAGAATTCTGCAATGTCTAGTTGAAGAACTTACTAGTTCAGAGGTTCAGCTTCTAGTTCTCATTCAAAATCCATATTTATAAGTTCTATATTTGCAGCTAGAGAGTCTTTACAAACTTATCAATCCCCAAGAATTTTTTGAATGCCTCCTTCTCAATAGTGAGAAAAAGGAAGAAAATGTAAACTGTTCCCACAATTGAACATTCAATCTCACTGAGGGGACAAGACATCACTCATACCAGTGAAAAAATTAGTGTAAGCACATGTGCTATCATTTTTATTGAAAAGATATGCCAAAATATTAACTGACTTTAGGAACAAAAAACATACCTTTTCTCCTACCACTCTGGCACCATCCTATTCATTTGCATATTTTTTACTTACCACGAGTGGCCAAGAGCAAGAAAAAATATGGAAAACATCAGGTTTCAATTTCATCACCATCACCCACCTTTGTTCACTGTCCTTCACGCAATGTGGGAAAATGCCACACGGAATGTTTGGACACATTTTTCTGATTTTAGCAATAGAACGGTTAAAAACTTATTTTTATATCTTTCTATGCTCATCATCTTCTCATTCAGTTCTCAGCTCAGATGTTGACTTTTCAGAGAGCCCTTTCTTGACAAGCTGATCTAATGTATCTCTCTAACTTGTCACAGTCACATGATACTATTTAATTTTCTTCACAGTTCTTTTTTAAATATAAAATTCTTCTTATTTATTTCATTGCATGTGTGTTCTCTTGAAGCCCATTGTATGAAAAAAACACATAAAAACAGAATCCTTATCGGCTTTCTCAGCTATATCCCAAGTGTCTAGAACAGCACTTCCCACTACAGTAGGAGCGCCTCTGGTATTTGTGACTGAATTAATGAAATAGAAATGAATAGTCTTTTGTCTAATTTATAATTAATACTACCAGAAAAAAACACAAGACAAACTTGACAATGAAAACTTACACACAGTACAATTTATTATAAATGAAAAATTGACTAAAGAAGCAATCTCAGTAATATTGGAAGTTCAAAAATAGATCTGAGAAAAATACACCTGATTAGAATAATTGACATAAATAATATGGGCAATGGTTAAAAATGCATATGGAGACCTTTTCTTTTGGTTAAAATGTGAAAGAAGGACAAGATCTTTTTAACAAAATTTATATTTGTAATAATTGTTGCTGGATAATTACAATTGGTAGAAGGGACATGAAAGAAAACTCATAATAGCAGAGGATATCAATAACTTTTGAGATGGTTCGGAAATAAACAACCTGATGAGTCAAGCAAACTTTCATCATAAAATTTGTAAGAATTGATTTTGAGAAAAATAATTTCAGTTAAATGAAAATTTAAAAAATGGAAACTGTTTGAATGCTTTATATAGAAAAATTGATCAGATAATGAAATTGGTTTAATGTAATTTGATTCAAAAATTTTTTGGCAAAGTGATATAATTCTGATTCAAATGATTGTGTTCATAAATATGGAATCAATATATCCTATGTTCAAAATGGTGGGATAATAGCTTCCTACAATCTGGTCATATAGAGAGCTATTGAGCAATATAAATAATAAGCCCTAAGTTATGAATCTAAAACAACCATAAGATAGGTGCATATTTAATGTGCTAAGAATAAATGAATATTAGACATTTTCAGGGGTGTCTCCTCCACAAGGAGGGGAGTCACTAACCAGATGGCTAGTTTGGGAAGGTCACTCAGCTCTTCTGGTATTAGACCTACTTAACAGGAATTTGAGCTACAGAGTTAATCTAAAATAAACTACAGAAAGCTAACAAAGAGAAAATGTATATTCCTGAGCATGGTTGTAGAAACAGTGAGTAACACAATATCATGAACTAATCTTTTGGGCTACTGATACTGAGAATATAGGGACAAAATGAACCACCAGAAAAATGGCAAAGAAGGAGCAGCCAAATAAGACAGCAGAATGGGGCTCTTTGAGACTCCAAAGCATCTGAACATATTTGAAATGAGATAATCAAGGACTGTTGGGAGATGATGTCAAAAAGCACAAAGAAGGCTCATAAATTCATCTAGAAAGTCAACTTTGAAATGCAAGCAATGGTATTGGGACACCATAGGAGGAGTTGATCACTAAGAACCAAAAGAATACCAGGTGCTGGAAGGTAAGACCTTTTGGTCAGAGCTTTTTAGTATCATGATGATTGTAACTGAATGAACAAGCATGGAAAATAGGGTGAATTTATTGGCTGACCTGTTCAAACTACAAGTGCATCTGAGGGTAGCAACTTAGGGATGATTGTAGCCACTCAATGAAGTACTACCAGGACTATTCCCTCATTCCACGCACATTTATCTTTGAGTCCTGGCTTCATTTTTTTCCTTGCAGTAGACTAGTTCTCATCCTTGCCAGAGGAAATTATGGCTGGGAGATCTTACACTCTAGCTTTGCCACCAAAGACATTTCCTTAACACCAATGATAAAAATCCCAAGGTAGAATTGTCTGACCAGTCACTTATTGTCACGTAAGAAGGCCCAAGAGGACAAGCTATTCTCCAAAAGAGAGGAGAGCTCTGATTCCCAGAAAACAGAAATGTGGCAACAATAAAGCAGTGTGTACATTATAAGCTGTTAGGAAATGCAAATATTTTTAAGTAGAAGTATGAGGAAGAGAGGTTGGAGGAGGACAAGGAGGAGGGAGTGGAGGACATCTAAAGGCAGAGAGGAAAATGATGTGGGGGAGAAGAGATAGAAATGAGAAAGAGAGATGGAGGAAGCTAAGAACATCAAACCTGAAGCCCACTAAAAGAAATTTAACCAGATCATTCAGTTTTTGCAAGGATAACTCTCTCTCACACAAACCAGATAAATGGATAAAAATATGTGAAGAAATAAACTAGGTATAAAGAATAAAAATTAAGAGAGAATAAGGGATTTAGGGGTGGGAATAAACACAGTCTTTTTCAAGAACTGGAAGTCAAGGTTTTGGACTGCTGGAAAGCAGGGGTAGGTGTTCCAGGATTCCTACGGCTGCCACAACAAATTACCATAAGCTATGTGGCTTTAAAAAACATCAACTTCTTCTCTCACTGTCTGAAACCAAAGTGCTATTAGGGCCATATTTCCTTGGGAGACTCTAGGGAAGAGTCCAGGCTCACCTCTTTCAGTGTCTGGGGGCTACTGTCATACTAGCTTGTGGCCATTAATTCCAGTTCTCGCCTCTGCCTTCACAGGGTCTTGGTGTGTGATTTAAGATCCTCCTAGATAATCCAGGATGATCTTAAGATCCTTAATTCAATGGCACATGCTAGCCACATAAGGTCACATATGCAGACTCAGGGATTAGAGGTGTACCTATCTTTTGGGGAGGTTACCATTCAACCCACTCTAAGAGGTGAGAAACAGGTCTGTGCTAACTGATATAACAAGGCAGTCTTGGAGCACAGACTAGAAGAATAAATATGATTACCGAAAAGTAACGACGGCCAAGTCGGAGTGCACACATGAATTTTTCATGTGCCAAGACGGCGTGACTCTCCAGCAGCCCTTGGCAGTTTGGAGCAGGAGCAGAGCCGGCAGACAGCAGGGATAACTCAAAACAGGGTGTTTATAGGTGAGCTTACCAGAGGGTGAGGGAGATGAAAGATTGGCCCATTCCTACTTCCAGTTGCAGGATATGCGGTGCTTGTTTATTTGAGTGAGACAATACACATTAAATCATATTGTAAACTGTAAATCACTTAAAAAATAAGGAGGGATCATTTTTACAAGTTTTCCCTACTCTTCCCTATATCTTATTTTTATATCCCAGAGATATTCTTTCTATACACCTTTACATTCCTTTCTATCCTACCCCAAATCTGCCATAAATAAAACTGTAAGCAACATCCCCAGTCTGGTGCACCCATATTATCTTTGTCATGATTGATGCCTACACTCTATATGTCTGAGCCCAATCACTACTGATAGATGCTCTCACCCTCTCTTGGACCTCCAGCACCCTGGTGGCTGAGGATCTGTGGTTCTAAAATACAAGTATTTGACAATTTTCAATTATTGGAGAGACCAACTTTAGCTCAAATACAAAGTCTCTAAGTCATATTTCCAGGGAAATGCTCAGTAAGTTCCACCTTATCCTAGAAGTTTGGGGAATTGAAAAATCACAGATTACTTACTGGCCACTAGATCTGTGATTTTTTAAAGTTCATTTTCCCCCTTTATCTTTTTCTGTCTTTTAAGAAGGTAGTAGAGCTTTGTCTGTCCTCAAACAAAAATTCATATCAAACAGATAAAGGTGAAGCCACTGTGGCTGCATGGGGGAAGGGAAATCAGAACTGCCCCCTCCCCCAGTGTGACCCCATAGGCCCCCCTCTGGAGACCCCTGAGCACTTCTGGGGAACAATGCTTGAGCAGCTGCACTGGGTAAATCTGCAGCCAGCTTCAGAGTGCAGAGGGCAGAAGCACCCACCAGTCTAGAGAGACCAGGCTCAGACTGAGTCACCATAAATTAACTTTATTACTTAACTAAACTACTAGCCAAATATTTATGTTGTAAGAGACTTTAGATGACACACAGGTCATTTCTGTCCTCTCTGGTCAGTTCTGGGGATATTCAGCCATCACTAACTCAAGTTCAGGTGCTCCTTCTGGAAGGGACAGTAATTCCTGTCTGCTCTGTGAACTTTGACAAGAGCACCATTAAAAATACCTGATATTTTGGTGAAGGGGAAAATATGGTGATCCCACAAAAGGAGAGAATCTTATATTGTGAAAAAATAAGTAAGGGGTCTTCAGATAGATAGGTAGGTAGGTAGCTAGCTAGCTAGATAGATAGGTAGAGAAATATAGAAAGATAGGTATATTTCATATAATAATGATGGATAGAAACTACATGTTTGATGATATACAGACAGATCGATAGGTATATCTCATATAATAATGATGGATAGAAACTACACTTTTGATGATAGTGATATAGTACATACAGATGTCACATTATCATGCTCTACAACTAAACCTTATACAACATTAAAAAACAATGTTGCCTCAGTAAAATATTCTTTAAAAAATAAGGACCATAGAGACACTTCCAGAATGATGTTATTTTCATCAGTGTTACTGTCTCCCACTTTTAAAGAGTGTGTGCAGGATGTGTAAGGTCTGGGAAGGCAGGATAAGCAGCAGGTCAGGCAGCACTTTCTACCAGCAGCCTCATCTCCATCATCTGCTTTCTGAGCAACACTCTTGTCTCTCCTTCCCCCTCCTTCAGGTTTTTATTTCTTTACTCAACATCTTTCTTCTAATAGAAGGATATATTTTTGTCTTTAAATCTATTCATTTCTTAACCATCTGACATGCCCAAGTTAGTACAACCCTCGCAAGATCTGTTTTTACTGTGCTACACTTGATGAGTCTCCCTATTTGAATAAACTTGCACACGTTGGACATTGTAATAATAGAGGAGTGAGGATTGCAAGTAGGTGTTCAGAGGGCAGACCTCCAAAAGGTATTTGGCAAAGGGAAAACAGTTATTGACTTACAATTGCAGATAAACAGCCAAATGGAGTTAGACTTAAATGACATGATCTGAAGAAGGCATTCAGTAAAGTCCCTTAACAAGTACTTATCCAGAACCTCCTATGTGAATGGAACTGGGCCAGGGTCAATTATGGGGGAAGGTGGGGATGGGACTACAAAGATAATTCAGACAAATTCTGACTATGTAACTAGAAGGATTAGTCCGTGAACTATAATACAAAACAAAGAAGTTATTTAAGATAGATTTGGAATAGGGAGGTAAAGATCATCAAGATGTGGAAAGGGGTGGCTATCAAGAATGTAAATGGAAGATGGTATTCGAGACATGTTGCAGAGGCAAATATATTTATTAAACTGCCAACAGAGAGTGAGGAAGAAAGATAAACTGTAGATAAAATCATGGTTTATAGCCTGTGATAGTGAGAGAACGGAGTATTGTTATCAGAAAAGGGAGGCCAGACTAGCTCAGAAATGGCAAGTTTTTCTTTGGGTGGGGAAATTTGAGGTATGGGGAGCTAGGTAAGTGCAGTTGCTGATAATCATGAAATTGGAAAAATGGGGTCTGTAGTTCAGCCTAAGACAGCTTATTTTAAATCACCTATCTACAGTGACTCACAAAGCAGTGGATTTTCATCCTGAATTAACAAAAACAAAAGAAGAGCAAATAAGCAAACAAAACCCACAAACCAAAGATAGACACAAAGGGAGGGAAAGAGATGAAACTTTGACTTGGAATCATGACTTCTTTCTATAAGATGTTTTAGTCCCCTTTACTGATTGCTTCCTTATTTCCTTAGAATTTCCCAATTCAAATACCCAAAAGAATTTCCTAGCTTGAGAAGTCCATTGTGATTATGTATAGGAATTACAAGTGGTTGGTCAACCAAAGGATTAGCAGTGTTGGGTTAGGTGCCTTTTCTGGCCCAGCTGTCTGAAACCAGGAAAATGGCATCTATGACCAGTGTGGGCAGTCCTTTCTGCAGGAGGTGGGATGGATTCAGCACTGAAAGTAGTGTGTCTGGTACACTATAACCACAGGGCAAACTGTATGATTCAAACTCTGAATGGCTATTTTAAATAGTACCTATAAGAGAAGTTCTCTATACGAGCCTCAAATTCATTCAAAGGTTGGTACCCAAGTGCCTTGCATTTGCAGAGCACTTTAACCTTTTAAATGTCTTTGTAAAATGTTATTTAAGCAACTTCCACAGACAGAGGGGTTTGTGTAAACATAATCTACATATGCAAATAATTTATAAACCTTATTTTATGCAAATGAATCATCAACAACAAAAAAGAGTATATGATGGCTATGGCTATGTCTAAACAATCCCTCATAGCAAATTGTCAGTTTTAGGTACTTAACCAAACAATAAAATTTATCAACTTCCTTAGTTCTGTCCTTTAATGACTCTTCTAGCACTTCTGCAGATGAGTGACATCTATTACTAGTTTGGAAACCAAAAGCACTTGCCCAAGTGCTGTTGTTACTCATAAATTGCTATTAGGCCATAAGGATCCACATCACTTCTTCCAGATTTGATGCCTCACAGCACATTGGAGATGGGACGAAATCCCAGGTCCACGCAGAACAAATCAATTCAGCTCAAAGGAAGTGGCCTTGCTGACGTCAACAGCAGCAAGGAGAAAATGAAAACTTTATGAATAGTTGAGGTCATTCTGATGCTTGTGGGTAGGAGTTGGACGGAATTGCTGTTTTCTAACTCTTAGCCCAGTAGGTGCATTTTGCAGCAGTAGTTATTGGATAAGCAATGTGATATTAGAAGACAAAGCAAGAAGAGTTGAAGGTAAAAATACTTTAGCTTCTTATCCTCCATGGTCTTGTTTTATTAAATGTACTGTTTTCTACCTAATTACTTAAGACAGAAACATTTTTCTTTTTCCTCTGCCCAACAATATCACTAAGTCCTGTCAATTTACTTCCAAAATATGTATTGAGTACATTCTCTCTCTGTGTCTTTCCTACTTTCACCATCTCTTTAAAACTTTCTGCAAAACTTCCAACTTTTCTCCACCCAGCAATGCCACCTATCTACACATCATACTTAAACTGTCCAGAGTTAACTTTTTATATAAAAATCCTGTTTTATTTTTTGGTCCATGTCAAGTTATTCAGTAACTTGTAGTTTCACTTAGGGTAATAATTAAACCCTGCTATACTCAAACTCTGTGTGTTCTTGGCAACACCACCAAGATCTCTCTCTCCCCATCATTGACAATTCCAGGCACAGCATCCTTCTGACAATTCCTAGGATGTGCCAAGTTCATACTGCCTCGTGACCATCATGCAGGTTCTCTCATCTGCCTAGATTGTGCTTCCCCAACTTCTTGTCTGTGGCTTCATCTCCATCTCAACCTTCAAATATTATCCTCATGTGAGACTACTCCATGACAATCCAATTTAAGTATCCACCTATTTCCCCCAATTATTCTTTTCAATAATACTCTTTCCTTCTTAGAGATGAATGCATTCTCTAAGTATTGTCAATGTGTCTGGTTACTTATTGCTTTTATTTTTCCTCATAACTTAACCATCATGAAAGTAGAAATCTCATGTCATTCATCACTGTAGCCTCTGGATCAAGCCCAATGCCTATTTTATAGCCCATCCTGTTAATCTGATTCCCCAAATACTTCTTAAATGTATATTCTCTTCCTTGTCTTGACTGTCAACATCTGAGTCCAAGCTCTTATTATCTTTCCCTTGGATTAAAGCGCTAATCTCCTTGTTGATCTTCCTGCTTTCACTCTAACCCCATATTCTATAAATATTTGCTATGGAATAAATAATTAAACATATTGTTATGGGAATGATAATATCTAAAAGAGATGGAACCCCAAACTCTATAGGAAAATGACTTATTTTTTTTTCAGAGCCTTGAGAGAATTTCAAATATTTCTTGCTATCATCTGATCCTTGAATGTTAATATATGTTAAATTTCCCAAGCTTAGGTACAGTGCAATTGAAGGACATCATGGAGAACAGAAAGCATTCAGTTTTTATCTCTATTAATCATTTTAGTTCTGTAGGGAGTGTGTAGATTCCAAAAGAATATATATTAAAAGATGCCCAGTATCTTAACCACAAACCACAAAGGTATTAATAACTTAAAGAGATCGCCGCAATCCCTGATCCCAAATGGGTCAGAATACAAATCTAGAGACTTTTCTCTAGAGTCTCTGCCTGTAAGGTTGGGGTGTTGTAGATTCCTGATGGGAAATAGGAGCACTATTAATTAAAGAAACAACCCAAAAGCTTTCATTACACCTCTGAGCTAGTAATACGAGGGTTGTACTTCCTGATACCATTTCCTCACTGTCAGATCCAGAAAAAGCTTCTTAGCTAAAAGATGAGAGTATGGAACAAAGGAATTGTGCAAGCTCTCATGCCAAGATGACATTGAATCATGCCAGGCCTGTTGTATAACCTTTACGTGAATCCCACCGATTTCAGGATACCCCAGGCATGATCCATAAAATACTCTCATGCAGAAAGTGCATATATATATATGGACTGTGGCAGCTGGTTGTATTGGAGGCTATGGGTGCTTGAAAGTGGTGAGCTAGGGCCAGCAGCACCTGCTTCTTGCCTTATTTGAAGTGACTTGAGGGGAAGGATCACTCTGAGGTGAAAGAAATAATTATGTCAGTTTGCTTAGAAATGACAAAAAATGCTTTTGACTGGCACAGAGAAATTACAGGTGCCCCCCTCTAAGTTTGCACCAGCCATTGCCCCAGGTTAAAATTTCAGCAGATAATCATAGAGAATGTTAACATCATCTTGCTAACACCTTGCCCTTCTGCTCCCAAGTGAATTCAACTCAGTTCTGTGACGTGGTCTCTGGAAGGCATTGTGAGGTGATATTCTGCAAATGACTGGTGAGTTTCCCTGGGTTCTTTCCCCATCCCCCACATAGCTCTGTAGGCTGATGTTGACCTGAAATCCATCCCCTAGTGAAACCTCAGAGCTTAATCCACTAAGTCGGTCTGGCTTTGAGCCCCAGAGAAAATGGGATTTCTATAAAATGTTCACTTTAAAGAGAGATTTGCTCCCTTCACAGCTCCTTTTCTGCGTCACACACCATTAACTCACAAAACGCTGGCTATCGTCTGAGGCAGAGACTGGAGCTGGTTATGCATAAAGGGGCGAACTTCCACATTTGCTATGTCTCTTAATGAGGCTCCCCTTGGTTCAGGCATGCTGAGGCTCTGCCTCAGTATCTGTACTGCAAAACAACCAGTTCACTCACTTTCTTGCTTCCCCGGAGTATCATAATTTGACACAGTGACAAAAACTTGGGGATTCCATCATGACTTTGACTCCCTACCACGGCTCCATGTTACAGAAGCTTCAAGAAGACTCAGCTCCCAGCCCAGCACAATTGGGCATTCTGAAGCAGCTCTGCAGGCAGCTTCAACCATAGTGTAAACTGTGCACCTAAATCCCCAAAAGCGATTCGGGAACATGACTGATTTAATATTGCTGGCTCTCTCTTTGCCAGGGGGAAGTATGTGCTTGCTTTCCTTAAATTACTTGCACCCATCATTTTCCACTGTTATCTGTCCTCCTTGTGCCTCCTCCTTGTGCCTTGTGGGTGGGTCGCACCACTTCTTTCCCCTTGTTTAGGGGAAACCCCAGCAGGTGGTCAGAGGGAGAAGAGAGATATCATGGTCGTTCTGATTCACTTACTCTCAGCTTTAGGAGTAGTCCTCTGGAGTTAGTTGTGTTCTCTGGAGCTAAAAATACACACCAGAAAATTTCTTCTCCAAAGTTCCAGCTCTTACGTAGTTTTGTGCACAATTTGCTGTCCTTGCTCTCTCAGTCCTACTTACATCTCCCCTCTGGTGTGCCATCTTTTTGTTGTTCCATAATTCTGCCCACTCCTATGCAACTAGTCCCCTCATTTAGGGCTCTCTATTTGAAATACATGTGAATTCTGTCTCCTCTTGATACAGGTATTTTACCTGTCTGGACCGAAAAGTTCACACCTGCCCCCAGACATGCTATTTTGCATCATCACTCTTGCTATAGAGCTAGTCCATCCTTATGTCATTGCCCTAATAAATTGTTTTTACAGGTGTTTGACATCTCCTATTGTTAGAGAAATTTTAATCAAAACAACAATAAGATACCGCCTTACACCTGTGAGAATGGCTATCATCCAAAAGGCAAGAAACAAGTGTTGGCAGGAATGCTGAGAAAAGGAAACCCTGGTGTGCTGTTGGTGGGAATGTAATTGGTGCAGTCATTACTGAAAACAGGATGGCAATTGCTCAAAAAATTAGAAATAGAAATACCATATGACCCAGCTATTCCACAGCTGGGTACTTATCCAAAAATGTGAAAACTCTAATCAGAAGAGAAATATGTGCTCCTCTGTTTATCTCAGCACTAGTCACAATAGCCAGGAACTGGCACCAACCTAAATACCTGTTAATGGATAGGTGGTTAAAGGAGATGTGATGTATGTACACAATGGAATACTACTTGGCGACTAAAAAAACGATGAAATCCTGCCATTTTCAACAACATAGATGACCCAGAGGATATGATCCTAATGAAATAAACCAGATAGAGAAAATCAAATGCCATGACTTCACTCTTAGGCAGTACATAAATAAGTAAAACAAATGAATTAATGAAACTAAGCTTTCAGTTTGTAAGAACAAACTGGATGTTGTGTGTTGGTAACACACATCCAAAGAGGTATGAGTTTACATCTCTGCACAGTGTTGTATACCAACAGTTCCTCAGTAGAAAGTGATGCAATTTTGAAAAAACAAAATAGTGGCTATGAGAAGTGATGGGTAGAGGTGGCCACTTGTGTGGTGATGGATAAAAATCAGACCTTTGGCAATGAACATTATATACCAAGTACATGTTGATCTGTAAGTCTGCACAACTGAAACCTATATTATGATGCTTCAAATCAGTACCATTTTAACACATTATTTTTGCAATCCCCTAAGATGGCCCTGTGCTCACTGGATGTGAATGTGTGACCTTGGTTCCACTTTTGAGCAGAACATATTCATTCGTGTCCCAGACCTTCGAGAGCTTGAATGCCACTACACTCTTATTAACTCCCTGCACCTTAAATCTTGACATCTGAATTCCAGCTAAGGGTCTAATAATTCCTGTAAATATGTCTTCTCGGTATCTTCACCAATATAGATACCTAAATAATAACTGCCTTTTATTTCTCTGTCTTGGGGTCCTGTTATTGTTAGTTATATATCCATAAAGACAGTGGCTTTCCAAGTCTACACAGACAATCACCTGTTGCTTTTGTCATATTCTTCATAGTGCAGGAACTCTCTGCTTCACTAAATTTTCAGTCCCAGATTCAACTGGTAGGACTGAAATTCATCCTGTGCATGCTATCTTGCTAATCATCTGGACATTTCCAAGACAATTGCCTGACAAAGCACTCTCCCTTTAAGTTGTTTAAAAAAATTACATTTTCCAGATACAACATTCTACTGTTTGATCAATCAGTGAAAATTCACCACAATCTAACTGATTGGTGGTTGTTGGGAAGGAGAAAAAATCCTTCCTTTATCTCTGGGTTCTTCTTGGACTGGATGAGTAATCAAATTAACATTAGTAGGAGAAAAGAAGACAAGTTTCATTACCTAGGAATGGGTAATCTACATATAAATGAAGAGTCCAAGGTCAATGAGGAGAAATGGGGTTATCTGTCCTGAGAATAGGATTTGGGGGTTTCAAGGAGAAAAGAGGAAGACTCACATGATGAAGAGAGAGTGACTGACAAATACCAGATGTTCTGTAATCATAGATTTGTCTTGCCTTATAGGTGGGGTTCTTCAATAGTAAGGTTATTTCTTGCAAGAATGCTCATTCTAGGTAATACACCTATTTTTCATTCTTTTAGGTAGTTAAAGGACTGATAAAAATTTCTTGTAAATCTGCAGGGCCTCTTCTAATCTCAGCTGGAAATACTCCACATGCCAATTCATCACATCTTGGGAAACCCTGCTAGGGAAATCTTGAGGAGACTTATCCTTCATTGTCCCTTGCTTCACTGAACCCATATCTGAGTGCCAACCAATTGGCAACAATCCCATACTTTTAAGGGTCAACTCATTAGTAGTAGAGTCACTCTAGTGACAAATCTGAAACTTGGGTAATCAGCATGTTTTGCTCTTTCCCTCCAAAAAGCACACTCTGATATCGAACAACTAATACCTTGTCACCAACGTAATCCTAAATCAATCTCCAACTTTAAATTTCATGTAATACCAGCAGGCAGCTTTACTCAGAGAAGCTGGCAAACAGGTATATTCTTTCTTGTTTAAGTAAGGAATTCAGCTTTTTGTTTCAGTTATTGACTGCAGATCCCTTCTCTCCAATAGCACAAAGTAACACCTTTTTCACTACCTTAGAATTGAAGCCCCTTCCTAGGCTTGATAAAAGAAAGACACTGGATCTATAGCAAGTATCACACCTATGGATGAAACAGTGGCCACATTTCTATTAAAAGTAGAAAGGAGGTCACATCCCCTGGCTTCTGCTTAAATGGCAAAGATAATCCCAGATCAAAGACAAAGAAGTGAGAAGTAAATATTGAAATTATCATTTGCTAGCAAATTATTGTTAACCAAGACCATTCAAAGAAAAAAAAAACTGTCAATTTGTTAGAGCTAAAAAGAAAGTTTGATAAGGTGATTCGCTGCAAGTTCGACAAGAATATTGATACTAATTGCCACCTTTATTGAGTGCTGACAGTGTGCTGGGCACTCTTCTAAGTGCTTTGTAAGCTTATTCAGTACTCACAATAATGCTTTCAAATAATTACTACTGCTCCCCTCCCCCTACTTAAGAATGAACTTACAATAGGTGAATTTTTAAGACCAATGTTACAATGGTCTGCACACTTTTTGTTCACGGAACTCATACATTGAAAAAAAAAAAATTGAGCAAGTGCTCCTAGTGTGTGTGTATGTGTGTGTGTGTATGTGTGTTTCATACTTAAATTATTTGTAGTGACATACAGTAGACAGAAATGTTTAAAGGATAGAATAAATATGAAATAAAGAATACTTTAAGGTAAATTTCATTTTATTAGTGGCCCATAATATCCCTTTTGCTCTCATGTACAAGTAATATGACTGAATACACATTTTAAAAAATTTTAATATAGTTTTGTCACTTCCTGTTCCATTATCCTTTTGCTGTATCACCAGGAACAGTTTCTTTTGCCATAGCAGATAATATCTGCAAAAATAATTGGATTGGGGGAGCTAATAAAGGCAGTCTTTTGATTTATGTTTATTATCTGGATATTTTTATAGTAAGGATATAATTATTTATCATTGCTATTGCAAGAAAATTCAGAATAATAATTTCAGTTAATTCATGTCAACATTCAAGACAAACATTCATGATACTCTGGCCCCTAATTGCCTTTCTAGCTTCAGCCAACACCACCAACCCCTCATAATGTTCCCTCTGTTCCTTCGATATTTTTTTCTACCATCTCCCAATTTTGAGAACTTTGCATATATTTTTCCCTCGGGACCCTTTTTTGCCCAATGCCTAACTCTTCCTCCTCCCTGAAGCACATCACTTCTCTAGGAAAACACTCCCAGGTCTGCTAGTAGAGATCATAATTCCCTTGTGAGCTGCCCACTTACCAGAGGTTATAATCACACATCTGTATGTATGAATACTTGATAAATATGTGTCTCCCATGAGATACTAAGTTCTACCAGACTAGACCCACCATGGGGACTTCAGATTCTAGCACAGAATTTGAATATAAATTTTCAATAAATACTTAATGAATTCTTGCTTGAATCAATTCATCCCAGTTTTGGGATGCCAATCTACACATGAGAGGATTAAGAACTCATTGCTACATCAGCCTTCCTCTGTGGCACTTGGCAACATACTCTTTAGCAGTGGCCTATCCCCATACCCCTGCAGGACTTGTCTCCTCCTGCTCTCCATGTGTAGATCAGAGTGGTAAGACAATATTCAACTGTGGCAGCTCAAGTCTTAGGTTTGAAAGAATAAGCACTGGTGATGCCTTCACAATGACCGGTGGGACTAATCTGAAGAAATATGCCAGTTCAGAAGGTGCTAGCTGAGTTTATTTCCTTATGACAACATCCCAAGAAAAAGACTTGGGTGAAAGTAGTTTCTTTGGAAGATAATCACAAAAGCAGGGTTCAGGGAACAGGGAGAATGATAAAGGGAAGTTTGAAAAATCCAATATAAAGATACATCATCAAAGCTGCTGCTGGCTATGGACTCTAATTCACTGGAACTTCAGCAAAGTGTAAATACCCATCAAAGGATGGAGGTCAAGGTATTTGTCTGCAATCTCCCTGAGTTGAGTTACCTCTCTGGGTATTAACTCTCCCATACTTCCATGTGGTACAACTTCCCAGACATCAGCCTGAGTGCCACCCACAGATATTCAGCAAAGAGTGATGGGGTAGCAGTGAACAAGTGGCTCTGATGTGTAATTGCAGCCTAGCCACCAGGAAGAAAACTTCTAGGGCAGCACATTTCATATCATAATCAGAAAATCGGCATAGGAAATGCAGGCACTGGATGAAGATATTTTGTGACGATGATCAAGGCTGTGTTCAACTGACAATTTTGGTTGGCAGCATTGATCACTAGAGTGCAGGCTGCCCTCCTTGTCTTTCTCCCTGAGATGATTCCCTTTCTCCCGAAAGCCTCTTGACTTCTTTTTCTTCCTGTATCAAGGGGAGTGAAAGTCACAAGTACCAGTGAATAAGATCAAGAGAAACAAAGAGAGGCTATTTCTTGACCAAACTTCCTATCCTTCATGTGGGATTGCACTCGGTGGATGCCAGTTCCTGCTGCAATGAGTACAAGCCCAGAGCTAGGTTTTGCTCTGTGCAGTGTGTCTGAACGTCCTCAAGCTGTAGTTATCTCTCTCTTCTCCCTTGACTCCATCAATGTCCCTACTGCAGCCCCCCTTCCCTGTGTGATTGCAAAGGCCACAGAACTATCAAATTCTCAGATTTGAGGGGTCTGCTGATAACCTGTCCAGGTTCTTCTTTTTCAACGTGTGACTGGGCTGGTCACCCCAGTCAATGTGACCACCCCCACTCATCACTCCCTATCTCATACCTCATATACCCGCCCGAAGCCTCTTGAGCTCCCACACAGTCATGAATCCTGCAAGAGAGATTTGTCACTTCTTTCTGTTTGCAAACATGTCCAGATTTCTCTCCCTCTCTCGCTCCCTCACATCTCATTTGACAAGTATTAAAAAAAATCAAAAACCCATTCCCTCCCCTTAGGTGATTAATGCACTTCAGTCTTTCTGCAAGCACAAAGTAGTCTTCCTTCGGGCCACAACATTTGATAAAGAAATGAATCCTTGATATTATTAATTCCCTGGACTGAGATTTTGTTTAATAACTGCTCTGTCAGTGATAGATCTGAAAAGGTAGCGTGTGTGTGTGTGTGTGTGTGTGTGTGTCAGGAAGAGGTGAGTTAGAGAGAGAAAAAAGAGAAAGAGAGAGAGAGGGAGAGAGGGAGAGAAAGAGATGATGAGAGAATGGTAGAGAGAAAGGGAGGGATAATTTGATTTTGACCTAAGGCTTTGGCTGGCTGGCATTACACAACACCTCTTTATCCAGAACAGGAGCATCAGTGTGACAAATCACTCCTTTCCTTCCTCCCCACCTCACTATCTGATTAGATCCAAACCAACCAATCACAGCTCATGATTTGGGAAATATTTCCTCCTTGACATTCTGGAGAACAATCCCTTGCTGAGGAAGAAATGCATTATAAAATAAATGGAAAAGCATCAATCAGCTGGGGAAATGTATTCTACTTGTTGGAGCCAAGTGATATTTTTATTTAAATGGAACTGAAGAAAGAGATGTTTGCTTTTTTTTTTTTTAGACTAAGACACCAAAACAGAGCTGGGAAGCATTTTCATATAAGCTATTACCCCCTGCCCTAGATGATAACTTTATACAACAAGATGGACCAGTAGATAGTTATCAGTGAGGTGGGCATCACATGGTGGCCAGCAAATTACTTGTCCAGTTTGGGGTGATTTGAACAAAGTACCAGAATTATTTCATTGTCTGCAGATAATTCATTCCTTCTCCCTCTCCCCTTCCCACACACACACACACACACACACACACACACACACACACATGCGTGCATGCACACACACACATACTCCTTACTCAAATGAAAGAATGGTCAAATTGCTGAAGCTTTTCCTCTTGAAATGCACTCCACCATGCTTTTTGTGACAAGCTGGCAAGCTTTCACAGCAGCCATGTAGTGTTTTCCTTCTAAACCTGCACATGGGATGGAATCTACTGAGGAGGGAAGGTCCTGTCTTGACCGAGACCTGCTCAGGGAGGCCTTGGAACATTTCTCAGCCCATCCTTCCACTTCCCCTCCCTTTCTTCTTGTGTCATAACCTCCTACCCTCTTTCTGTCCCCAAGATAAAGAAGTAGATGTATTTATATGACTCATAGGTCCATGAACTCAATCCGGAGGGTAAATAACTCACTGAATGAATGAGATATGTCATTTCCAGGCTATAAAAATAATTCACTGCCTCACCTTTTCCTAATGGGGCCTCCTGGCCTGGTGCTCTCATGCCTGCCCTCTGCAGCTGCAGCCCCACAGCCTCTGCAAAGCTTCTTTAGCTCCGACTGTGCCTGAGGTTGAAAAGAAACGGTCTGCGCTGCTCTGAATGACATTTGCCTGCTAGATTTTCAAAAACTAGACATTTCTTTCCATTTGTGATATCCCAAAATACCTATGGGGATTTTTTTTTCTCATGAATTAATAACAAAATGCAAATATGCTACAGTTTCTGTTTTCCTTTCTTAATTAAAGGACAGAAACTTCTAGCACCAGAATATTTGTATTTCTTATTTAACCATCACTGGTTCTCTTGGAACCAGTGAGAGAAGCGAAATGGATTGGTAGCTGTTTTCCCCTCATTTTCTCACCTTGTAATCTACCAACTTCTTGTCTCCAACCCCAGACTCACCACTGTGAGGATCCAACCCCAGACACACACATGCACATACCCACAGTGACCAATACCCAATTCATCTCCCACCCCAGTCTAAATCATCCATTGCTACTTTCATAAAATGTTTCTTTTTATTACTTTACTAAGGTGTTTCTACCTTCCTAGGACACCATGAAAGCTTCTATCCACTGCAAGTCAGTTCAGTCATTGCATTACAGCTGCTTTTCAACACCCAGACCAGGCAAGATGTTTTAAGCTACCCGACTCCATCTAGACTCAACCTTTTAGTTTAGGTAAGTTTCCTTCTCAATACCTACCCTCATACCCTCATACTCTCAGTATTTCTTCACTCAAAATTTTTCAGATAAAAGATGCTTTATTATTTCTGCATTATTTTCCCAGCCTGGTTCCAAGTTCTATTAAAGGCAAGACTTACCACTGCAATTACTCTGAATACACACACACACACACACACACACACACACACACACACGTATACAAACAGTTCCCAAAACATGTTTTCTTGTAGAGAGCTAGTGTCCTGTGAATTTTTGCTATTAAATCTTAGGAATTTCAAGCCCTATGAAAGCTCCTAGAAAAAGATATTTGGAAGCAGACAAGAATTTGAAATCAGACCAAGGATGGGGGATGGGGGGTGGGTGGGGGGTGGGGGGGAACATGAGGACATTAGCATTTGGCAAGGTCCCTAACCATTCTGATGCTTGGTATTCTTGCATATTAAATGGTGATAATAAGGTTTTGCCCTGGGTAGTGCAGAGAATTAATGGGATGGAGTGTGTGGAGAGCTGCAGAATAACCGGCACAGGTCAATCTTCAATAAAATCTGGTTAGCAGGAGTCACCTCCTGTTGCCTTCTTTGTCCTCATGGGTGAGCCTTGCTAGAAACTCAGCCCTCCATTCACTAATAACTAGGGTGGGTTGTCATGGGGCTCACATCATTGTCCACATCTTCCTCATCCTTCACATTTTCAGCATGGCTATTTGATTGCATTGTCCTTTCTTGCTCATCTTTTTCTGCTTTCCTAATTTTGCCTTTGAAAAGCAATCACACTGGCACAGTCCGCTCTTTCCAAAATACACTGGAAAACTGAAATATTTGAAAACAGATTCATGACATCAGTCCAAAGGGTATGGAGCAAGCTATCAGGGGGCTGCCACAGAAGCACCTGTGCCTGGTAACCATCACCCTGGCAACAGAGGTCCTGATGGCCAATGTGCGTTTCCTTCGAAGCTCGAACAGAGTTTTTGTTTCCAAAGTGTGTCCTCTTCTTCCACTTTGATTAATCAACATCACTTCTTTCAGTGTGTCTGTAAGTGAAATAATAGATTGCTGCTCAACCACAGTTGAATGACAGGGTGACAGTGTTTTGCTTTTTTGTGTGTGTGACTCTCAAGAAGAAAGGTCCAGAAAAATTCTAAAGAGATTTTTTTGAAAAGGTAAAGATAAAAAAAAAATCTCGGGTTTGCCTGTTGGATTCTTATAAACAATTACGTTTGAAAAGAAAATGGTCATTTGATTCATGAACCATTCCCCCTATGTATTTCACCAAAAGTTTGAGAATTCTTAGCATTTTTTTCCTGCTTAAAATACCTGAAATCCTGCAAGTATAACCAGGCTTGACTGATAAGAGTCACACTTACCAGAGTACAATGTCATCTCTTAGTGATTCTTAAAGCTCTCCTTATTTTGAGATTCTGACACCTATTTTAGACTGTGCCTTTTGTTATCTTGCAGGAAAGGTTAAAATGTAGTTTTGAAGGTACATTTTTTCAGGCAAAGATTTTTTCTTTCTTTCTTTCTCCCTTTCCTTTGGAATCCATGTTTCAAACATAAAACTTGTTATGATTCTGTGAACCAGAAATTTGTGTCTCCTCTTTACCCTTTAGTACTGGGACAGAATTCTTGACTTGTTTTAATATCAAGGTCTCCATGCATACTTGATTAAGATATGTGAAACAAACAGAAGCACTCCATTAAAATGTGTCATGCATTAGTTTTTGACTGACTTTCTCTGCTAAACCCATAAATACTCCTGGAAAAAAGATGAAATAAATAAGTGGAACTAGTTTTATTATGTGTTCAGTTTAAAATATTTAGATGGTAATTCTTGACTCTTAAATCAAAATGATTCTCCATGGCTTGGCAAGGGAGAGTACAAAAGAAATCATATGTGTGATTTTGTATGTCATTAACATGTGCTGAGAATATATTTGCTTTTATCTTGCACCTGCTCATTCTAAAATGATTCATAGATTGGGTTAACAATGAATTTCTTTCTCGACTTGAGGAAGGACCTTAAACTGGGGGCAGTTATATTAAGAAGGTCTTTCTGGGAGACCTAAAAGTCACCACAAGGTGGCACACCAGTATAATATGAGAAAGGGTTTCGTCCCAGGGGGCCAACTCCTAGCCGCTGTTAATGGCTTTATTTTCCACTTACAAGCAAGAAAATGCCATGGAAACTTTTGTTTTCCTCCTGGAGACAAGGAGGAGGGAAAGGATAGGGAAGGCACAAAGCCTCCTTCTACTTTGTGTTGTGTGATGCCCCATAACCACATCTGGACATTATAAATCACGCATTGTTAGAATCAAGCATTTTCTGATCTTAGTGACAGCCCCATTCTAAGCAAAAAGAGGAACCAGCATGTTCTGTTTAGCTTAACCAACTAAAAGCTTAAATAAAAAGAAGAAAATCTTTTTAACCGAAAAGAAAGTATCAGTGGCATTTATTTGGAAAGCTAGGACTGGGCAAGTAACTTTCCATGTAGTGGGCCCCAGGTGCAAAGAAGTCTTGACCTGAAACTTGTTCTGCTTTCAATCCAGAGACACAAAACTGCACCTCTCCCCTTAAGTGCCTTCTCTGCTCACAGCCCCTCCTACTCCACCCGACCCTCAACGTAGCTCCCTTTTACTACTGTGACTTTTAAACTTAATGTTCTGTGTGGCTTGACGTTCCACAGAACCGGCTTCGATAAGGTGCCACATTGCTGCCTTTCAAGATGAAATCACTTCTGGGCACTGGAGCATCTGTGTTCTAGCCCAACTGAATCTGATGCCTCAATCTGTCTTCTTCCCACACCCCTGAGCCCATAGATCGCCACACAAAGTACCTTTAGACCATTGGCACTAAGATCTGTCTAATCTCATTCAATTTCTCATTTTCAGCATAATACTGTCATGGCGCTGTGCACCAGTGCCCCAGATTAGTGACTTGTCAGAACGGTGCCCCACTAATGAGCTAATCCGAATAACGCTCAAATCCCAAATCAGATTTAAGAGGTTCCAGTCTGGGTTGAGTCAGGGAGCTAGAAAGGCTGGTGCAAAGAACAAGCCTTCATTTTCTTTGTTTTGCCTTAAAACAAACTATGTGGAGGGCTGTCAAACTCCAGAGTCTTTTGCCTTTGCACCATACTAGCCTCTCATTTCACAACTGGGAATAATAAACAGAAAAGAGTACATCTGTATGAATTGGTATAAATTTACCTTAGAGGATTAGAAAGTACACATATACACACATATGCAGGCTTAATATATTCAGCAGATCTATGTCCTTCACAGCTTCTAGTTTTCCTGGCTTTCCTGTGAGTGTGGCCTTTAGACCTTGCAGATTTTGAATCTGATGTGTTTCAGTGGTGACCTTAGGATGTAGAGTTAGGTCAAAAAATTTTCTTTTAAGTTTATTTGTTTCCTTATTTTCCCTCAGGGTAAAGCTGGGCTCCAGAAATCCCAAAATGCATAATAGCAAAGGTAAGGTCAGACTCTGAACAAAGGCACTAGGAAAACAGAATGCAATCAGACTCATTGTGGTTTCAGGTGCTCTCCAAAACGAAGCCTGGGTTTATAAATTGATGCTTACAATGGTTTCTTATTTCTGTATTTTTCTAGTCTTCTGGGGAAGGAATGAAATTATTTCTGTTGGTAAAAGGCTGTTTTTATGATGGCCAACTAGTGGGTCAGCACGGAGCAATAGGAGAACAAGGTACCTTCCATCATCCTCCATCCATAGCAATGCATGTGCCAGGAGAGCAGTGTCTATCCCTCATCTTGATGTGCATTGCAAGGTAATTAAGTTCTCAGGGGTTTTGCCCTTCTGCCATTAACTTCTATGACCAGCACCTGTGGTGTTGTGACCCCCCCTGTGTTGGTACACACCTGGCCCAGTGGGTGCACCCATGTGTAAATGGATACACCTGGGCCTACGAGGGAGGGGCTAAAAAGGTGCATCACTCTGGGGGAGAACACCAGAGAGACAAGCTAGTGTGGGATCATCAGAGAGAACCCAGAGTAAGAACATGAAGATTCATGGAGGAACTGGATGGCTTGGTTGCCTGCTTGCCTTCTGGCTGCCCTGCCTGCTCCCCCCCCCCCCCCCACCTCCAGCCCTGTCTGCCTGCTTGCCTGCTTCTTATACAAGTAACATGAGTTGGTAGGATTCAATGCACACGACACCACACACACGAAGCCCAAAGGATATTGTTTGGCTGTGTAGGAATGTAATGTAAGCATTCCTCAGCGCCAATTGTAGGGGTAATATCAGGCTCACCAACCTGCATAGGTTCTTTATTGGTCTTAGCAGTTGCACAAACACACCAGGGGGCTGGGGAGAATGGGAGGTAGGCAAGCCTCCAACTCACTAGCAGTCTTGACATTCTTTCTCTGGGCACTTTTTATCTCTCTCTGGCATGCTCATCTCAGGATGACTCTGCTCTTTGTAGCCTCTCCCAGACTCAGGTGTGCCCATTCACATATGTGCACATACACAGTGATGGAGAAGGCACAACACCACAGATGCTGGTCATAGAGGTTAATAGAGGAAAAAAGCCTGACCAACTCATTTACCCTACAAGGAGTCAAGTTCAGAAAACAGGGTGGTTTTCTCTTGTATATCGACACATAAACCAAGACACTTGATGTGTAAATGGTAGCATGGAAATACAAATACAGATGATTCTGTACTTAGACATTTAGATTAGTTCTATCTCCATGTTTTCTAATCACTGTATTATGGTTGGTTCCCTACGGTCTTCAAAAATGTTTTTTGAATAAAGCACCCATGAAATATTTATGATATAATTTCTTTTCACATTTTACATGTCTATTTGGCATTATGTGTTTAGTTTATCATTGTTAGACTTTTTAGGTAATAAGTAACCAACAGAATGTTTTGTTCTATGCCTCTTGGAATATTACTGCTTTGTAACTCACACAAGTTATCTTCTACTGATTTCAAACCTGGCCAGGTCACATACAACTACAAATACTGTAAGATCACTTAGAATTCAGGTTCTTACACAATGCCAATGCGATCCATGACAACTGTGACCTTCATTCCTTCTTCATTTTTTTTCCATTGTCAGATACTGAAACTTGTAGAATTATACTCATTTTTAAAGCTGAAGCTGGCTAACAGCCACTTCCTTTCTCATCAGCTAAATGACCAATCAAGATTTTACTTGTTTGTGCTTATTGCACTTCAAGTATTATGAAGAGAAGTAAATCCATATCTCCATAAAGACTTGTATATGATGCTCATAGCTCTTTTGTTCATAATTCCAAACTGGAAGTAGCCCAAATGAGTAACTACTGGGGAGTGGGCTGATGGTAGTATCTTTCTATCATATAAGACTCCCCAACAATGAACTGGAACAGATAATGAAAATGTAATGACACAGAAGAATCTGAAGGAGGTAAGACTTGAAAGTTTTCATACTGTATAATTCTATTTGTATCAAACTCTAGAAAAGGCAAAATCATAATAGAAATCATCAGTGGTTATCTGGGACTAGGGGTATAAGGAAAGGATAGATTGCAAAGAGGCAAGAGGGAATATTTTTGGGTCGATGGAAATGGCCTGAACATTATAGTAATGATAATTACACGTAAGTATACATTTGTCAAACTCATCTGTAAGGAACATGAGGCTCTTTTTCCACCTCCTTCCACCAGCCTATATAGCTGCCACATGTGGCCTTGCCTTTCTCTCAGGTTTTGTTGCTCACACACAATACTTTGTTGTTGCAAAGGCTCTTGGGCAAGCAAGCCCGGGACAGGCATACCTATGATCACCTGAGCAGAACAGTGTGGGATGAAGGGGAGAGGCTAGAGGGCTCAGTTGCTGTCTGCCTGCCTACTAGTCTGTGAGTCCACTCCCCTGACTTCGCATTAAAGCCTTATTAGAGATACCAAAGTTTCCAAATTCTCTTTTCATCTGCCCAGATCAACAATGAAGCTGCCTGGTCTGGGATGGTTACACAGCATCATCAAATTCAACTCAGAGAATAGACGAATTGCATGACAGAGAGATTACAAATCAATGGCAGAAATTTTAAAAAGATGAATAAGAAGCCATCTTTCATAAAACTGCCATAAAAAGACGAACCCAATAGTCAGTGCCACATAGACATTTGTATGTTTTGCTTGCATTGAATTTGTATGCTGCTGCAGATGAACTTGAAGAAAATGAGAATGATGTAGTGTAAAGACAAAACAAGTTGCTATAGCTGATAGTACAGTAAATCTTTATCTTTAACAGCTTTCCTAAGTGTCCTTACTCAAAGCATAAAGGATGTGAGCCTATTCAGTTAACTTATTGGGAGCCAACTCCCTATGTTTCTTTGATTGACAGCAGACAACCTTGTGATGCCCACCATCCTTGTCTTCCCCTACTCAGATGGGAATGACAACTGTAACCCAGCCTTCTCCTTGGTTTACTCCAGCACAGGGCACAGGTTGTTGATCATTCTCCACTGTGAATTATAACACAGGCACATCACCTTACCCCTGGAAAAAAGCAGTCCCTGCCAATCCCCCAAGACAGCCAGAAGAGAAATGGGAGGCCTGTTCCAGCTTATCTGCTTCCCCACTGACTCTAATTACCCAGTTGGGAATTTTACAACCCCTCCTTCTCGCCCACCCCCAATTGTGGAAGGACTCCGTGCTCCGCAGACTTTGGCTGGTTCTTTCCTTTGTGTGCCCACTGTTGCCGAGTGGATTGGGCTCCTAATGAGCTTTGACACTAATGGAACTGTGAGACAGTGTGATTATGGATTCTCCCCCCAGTGCTGCACAGACCTGGCAGGAAATGACCCGAGACTCTGCTCCCTTCCACCCCCCAAAGAATTCTGTTGAAACCATCTTCAGCAGCCAGCTGGAGCTCTCCCCCCACCCTTCTCGGTTCAGTTTCCTCTTCCCTCGTTCATCCTGCAGGTGGCTGAAAATAAGATTTTATGGCCTGATGCATGGTGAGTTGGTTGACAGAGCTGGAGACTGTCTTTCATTCAGGGGGGCCGTGGAGCACGGAGGTGAGATTGGAAATGGGAACTGGGGCTCATAAAAACAAAGACTTTCCCCAACTTGCTTTTAAAATGCATTCCGAAGAGGAAGGGGACTTGGGAAGGGACCGTTGTTTTCTATTAGATGCTTAACAACGTGTGTAAGTGGAGGTGATTTAAGAAAAAACAACAACATGTGCCTCTGTAATTTCCATGTTGTGTGTGGTACAGGTGTAAGAGACTGGAGCTAACTATTGAACTGTGAGCTAATTATAGTAAGAAACAGCTGTTGTCCTCTAATGAGGAGACAGAGCGCAAGACACTGCTTGGCGAGGAAGCTGGAGGAAGCCTGTTGCAGGGTTACTTGGAGATTGCCTGCTCCCTACAAAATATTCTCCCACACACACTTGGTCATTGGCCCGTTCTCACATCCACTCCAGCAGGTGATAAGTAATTTTCGCCTCTCTGTGTCTGGAGAGAGGAATATGTCCCTATTTTATTAACCTCCTTGCTCCTTTTATTTTTATTCTCCAGAAGTGTATAATTCCTGACCCCCCAGCTGTGTACTACCAGGAGGGGTGCCCCTTTTCCCTCTCTGTTTGATTTCTTTCAGTCCATTCCCATTTTTTGTGTGTTTCCAGAACAATCAGATAATCCCAAAGCTGTCAACTCTTTATCATGTAACAGAGATACTTACCTCAACCGTGTTTTCTGTTTCTTAGTGCTGCAGTGCCCCCCCCCCCCGCCCCCAAGTTCCTTAAATGTGACCAAACATCTCAGTGTCAGGGAATGTGGTGCTGAGACACTGTGTTGGTGAGCAGAAGGGCATTCAGACCCCATTCTAAATAAATAGGGGAAGTGTTCATTTAAAATGTTATTTTTCAGAATGTTAATAAAATCTGGTGTGCGTGTTGACACACGTTCTTAACACAAAACCTCAATGCCTTGCAAGGAGTGAGTCAAAACTCGGAGACGTTGAAGCAGGTGCTCTGTTCCATTACTCAAAGCTTAAGAATGCCCCTTTTCGACCAAATGAAGTGAAGGCAATTTAAAGTGACCATTTACCCCCTTTCACAAAGTATTACTTACTATGCAATTGAATGAAAAACAAGGGCTTGCTATAGCAACCATCCTAACAAGAGGCACTATTCATGGGCCGCCTTGCAAGCCCAGGGTCCAGAGGCCCACGAAGCACCTTTTTGAAAGAACTGGTGGGCAAACGGGTGGCATATGCGTCTTTTATAGCATGTACGAGGAGGGGCTCGCACCATGAAAGGTTTCTCTGCAGACTCTATTGCTTTTGGAAGGGGAAGGGGAGCGCCAGCAGCAATGTTTTTCTGTAGTTTCGGATTAGTGGAAATTTAATTGAAAATAAAACACAGAACAACTGTGATGGCTACTGAAAGGAAGAACAAAGGGGTCTTCATGGAGCTGGGCCCACCACATGGCAGCCAAAGGAAGGTGCTGTTGGCTTCATCTGCTCGCTTCCAGGCGCCACCCAGGCCCTGGGAACAAGCCACTTTGTCAGGGCCCGTCCTGCGGCCCCAGGCAGCTCCTGCAGCTCAGACAGAGCAGTCTGTGTTGAATTTATATCTTAGTGCCTGCGTCCACTTAATGTCGTTCTCTCACTGCTGCTTACCCGTGGCCTTTTCTCATGTCATCTCCCTGGACTTTCTAGAGTCTTTGTCTTACGAAATATCTCTAAAATCTTCATTTCACTGCTATTTTTCCTTTTAAGCCTCAGAGAAATTTCTCTCTCTTCTCTTTCTCTCAATGAATTTGTGAAACACTGATATTAATTATAAAATCCTGTAGGTGAAGATTAGGTAAAAATGAAAGACCCAGAGAATTTTATCTTCCCAAAGACAGTGACACTAGGTCACTGGCTAATCCGAGTCATCCTCTTAAAGCTTCCTAGGTATTAGAGATAAGCAATTTTTTTTTACTGTCATTTTTTTTTATTCCTTTGTATCCCCAAATCACAGCTTCTGGTATGTTCTGGCATGAACTCCTCCAGTGCTGAGCTTCCATGTGAAGGTGACATCTGTCTGCGTGTCTCTTTCCCTCCTGCTTTCTTCTTTAGAATAGAATAGCAAAGGCTGCCTGACAGTGTTATTCCTGCCTCCTGACTGTGGCTGGAAGTCGAGTGTGATGTGCTGTGATGTTCAGGGAGCGTGTGAGGTCAGGTCCCCTTATTCCCTGTGTCAGTTATGTTAGCTGCCTGGGTTCAGAGTGGTCACCCCTCAATATTACTTTTTCATGAATATTGTGCTTGAGAGTTTAAGTCCATTCAGTCTAGTGTCTATTTGCTTTCACGTCTACATTACCCAGGGATAATGACAGAGCCTAGCAAGGTAATAAACATTTGATATGAATGAATGAATGAATGAATGAATGAATGAATGAACCTTCTGCATTGGAAAATAGCAATTTGGTTTAACCTATTTGTAAATGAAAACAAGCAGCTTAAAGCATTATTTCCTAAAATGCCAACTGATTCATGTGAAGAACTGGTATAGAAAGCTTTTGATTTAAATTGTATTTTTTAAAGTATTTCAGTAGGGAGAAATAAGCAAAACTAGCACAATGAAGTATTTCTTATTTTGCAATCCTATTTTTGAAAAGAAAGAAAGGTTCCATATAGACAGCAGGTCTGCAATTCCTTATTTTTAAATCCAGAACTCACAAACTACTCTGATAAACAAAGCATTTCACAACTCATTTGGCAGGAAACCTGCCTTGACCTGACATCAGGCTATTTAGAGCCTTTGATTTTATTCATCCTCCTAAGTATGGCTATTCACATACATTTCTGCAGAAATATTAATATTTGATAGTAGGGAACTCCAGATGTCCATGGGGTTTTAGGTAATGGATGGCATAGTCACCCTATTTATTGCCTTTCTAAAATGTAAAAAAATCCTGAATTTCAGCATCTCTGGCCTCATGGAGTTCAGAAAAGGACACAGGGATCTATGTGAGAAAGGGCTGTTGCATTATGTCCAGTTTTATTCAGTTGTGAATAAATTGCCATCAAGACAACGTTTTCAAAGGCCTTTCCTATTTTATGTAAAATACTCCAGCACTTAGGATATTGTACTTTTAAAGCTGTACAGCATTATATTTTTAAAGCTTGAATTCCTCATGTAACAAACCAGACCAGGGTAGCATTACTCTGCAGTAAAATCCTTAGAGAGAGTGGCAATGTCTCTCATTCTCAAGGAGCTCAAGAACTTCTAAATAATTTTATAGGCAGTGACACAAACATTTACTTACTGGAGGCTTTACATCAAGCTTTCCTTTTAGATCCACTTAAAGCTTTCTTTGCTTCTTTTCATTTTCTCCAAGAAGTCTTCTAAAATGCACAAAATGATTTCTTGATTGTTGCCACATTAGCTGATACTGTCTTTTAAAGCATGGAATGTTTTCCATCATAATGTACGCCATCAGGATTCTCCTCTGTGACATGGTGCCTTCTGCGGACAAGTAGCTCTGCTAGTTGCCCAGTCCTCTGCTTAGGATAGCAGATACAATGCAGGCTTGGGTACAGGAATCTCAAAGTACAGCTCAGGTCCAAATACCAGATCTGACAGGTTGCATTTCTGTCTCTAAAAAGCCACAGTGATGCCTGATTGTTAAATGACATCACAAGGCCGTCTTTCCAAAATGGGTAAGAAAATAAATGGCCACAGGTTTGTCAGGAGGACATGACAAGAGTCCAGATCTCTCAACAGGTCTCAGACAGAAGGCTTGAGTTTATTTGTCTAGACCCTCAGAGTCCAACTTATGAGCATTTCTGTTAATGCAAAAGCTACAGCTCTCATTGTATCTCTTAAAACTGGTTAGCAATTATGGGTCTGGCCAGTGAGTGCCAAATCAGAAGCCAAGGCCACATCCCTGTGGGACTTTTATGTTAAGTGTGCCAAGGTTTTGGACTAAGGTGACTTCTATACCTGTTACGTCTAAATTATGGAAGTGCTTTGCCATGTGCTTAGATATTTTGCTTCACTGTGATATGATGATCTTGTCAGGAAGTTCTACTGCCATTGTGTTTTCCATGTACTTTTCGTAAAGCAGTGAAAAAAGACCTACAGCACTTGCTAACCAGAGTGAAAAGCCCAAGAATTTATCTAATCTTGAGTTAGGGGACACGTCACTGTAATGTCCCATAGAGTCTTTGTTAATGGGAATTCTTTCTCCTCATGGAACCCTCACGGGCTACTTGACACATCTCCAGGGGGACCAATTTTGTTTCAAGCAAAATAGCACCTCCTCTGTCACCACTATGGAGTTGGGGAGGTGCTGGGTGGGAGCCCTACAGAGTGTGAATAGTCATTAGTGTGATGACTTCCATGGGAAATGACTTGAAGAATTTCATTCATGCCATTCCACATGGGAATCATGAAAAGCCCAGGAGGACCAGTTCATTCCTGAGACCAGGCTCCAGCAAACGCCGTCAAGCATGAAGCTGAGTACTTTCAAAGCACACTTTGACATGGCTTTAAACAATGAAGAGCACGTCTCTGCCTGTGACTTTTATCCATTCACACCAGCTCTCAGGAAAAAGGACAGCCTAATCTCCTTTGTTGACACTGTCACAGTATTGGATTTCTGCCCCACCATGTCTCCCTGGTGACTTTGCAGGTAGAGGTCAGTGAAGACTCCTAGTGCGTGGGGCTGCAGAGGGAAGAAAGGGTAAGGATTCACACTGAAGTGGCTTTTGTTTTGTTTTCCAGGAAGGTGGCAATCTAGCTTTCTACCCTAAACCCAATTTTGTGACCAATAATCAACCACAATGGAATAACAGTCACTCCTCTGGCTCCCAGATCCTATTTCCTTAATTGGGTAGGCGGGAGAGCAAATTTCCACATGGAGCAAGTAGGTAGGCACAGGTTGTATAAATCTCACACTCGCAATCCTTGGCAGGGATGCACATTGTCATTATGCCTTCAAAATGTCAGCTGAGGTAGGAACCCACTCCAGACTGAGAGGTGCCAGACACCTGCTCCATGGCTCCTCGGGCTTCTGGTCGGCTGCCTGTGCACAATCCTCCCTCAGTACATGCTGAGCCTCTGGGACCGGGAACAGCTTAGAATTCTGCAGACATCATCTATACCTCTGCTCTCAATGTGATTGGTCTCCTGATAGAGGGTTGTGTTGCGTAGGTCTGTGCTTTCATTTGGTACATGAATCCTCAAAGTCCCCAAAATGCTCCCCATACTGCCCTTTTGCCAATGAATGTGACCTTTCAAAACTCAGAATGCCTAATGAGGCAGCAGCAAGTTTGAGGTCCACCTTCCTTGTGAGAAAAAGTTTTCAGCTTAGACAATAAACCATGTTGGTTGAACGGTTCCATGGAAGACAAGCTATAGTAGGACCACTTGAATTGCGAGATCATATTCTGGGTTATTTTCACCTTTATTCATAAGTTATTCTTACAGATTGTTTTGTTTATTCTAAGACTGAGTTTGGGTGTGACTCCAGCTAAAACAGAATGGACTCAGCAATTTAAATAGTTATCAGTGGTCTGGTACCAAGAGCTTTGCTAGTGGATCTTGGATTCTTTGTAACTACTTAAACTCAAATCTATCAAGACATCGCAGCTTCAGAGTACCTCCCTCATACTCTTCACAGCCTTCTTTTGTAGACAATGCTATTCTTATCATCCCTATTTTTAAAATGAAGGAGCTAAGAAACAAGGACACAGAGAGGTTAACTAACTTGCTAAGTCTCACACTGCATGATATTCACAGTAATTTTGATATAGCATTTCCTTTGAACCAGACACAGTTCTATGTACTGAAAGCATTTGACATGTATAAACATGTTAACCCATTCATCCTCACAGCAATCCTGGAGGTGAATGCCATCAAACTTCTACTTTAGATGAAAGAACTGAGAGAGAGAGAAAATGTCTCATGTCCAAGATGACACAGCTAGTAGAAAGAGCTGGCACTTGAATCTAGAAAACCTAACTCCAAATTCTACACTCTTAGATTAAATAGTCATTTAAGAGAGCTAAAAGCTCTCTTAAAGTCTTGAATGTGTATTTTAGTACTTATTTCCCTTAATATATGCTTAACAGGGTTTTGTTAGGATTATGGGATATACTCTATGTGAAGAACTCAACACAGTGCTTGGTTTACACTAGTAAATATTATTACTATTATTACTTGAAATGATATTCAAGCTGCTTAACTTTCCCCCAATGAAACATGGATCCCTAACCTCCCAGGTAGCTGGGGTTACAGGCACACACCACCAGGCCCAGCTATTTTTTTTTCTCGAAACTAGGTCTTACTATGTTGCCCAGGGTAGTCTTGAACCCATGGACTTAGGGATCCCTAGCCTCCACCCTCCAAATAGCTGGGATTACAGGTGTGTGCCACTGTGCTCAGTCTGCATAATGGAGAATATTGATGTGCTCTTTATTATTTACCCTCCTTTCTAAGAATGTGCAGCGTTGTGACCATTTCTCTCCTTTGGAATATTTGTTCATACACAGCAAGCCTCAGAGCCAAAAAGTCAAGAAAAATTCAGGAGGAGGGCCTATGAAATTTTAAGTAGGAAAGAAGTAATAGACTCTTCATCACTAACACACAGATGACAGCCCCACAATATCTAACTTTCTGAGAGGGTATAAACTCAGCCAAGAGAGCCAATATGAATGACCCTTGGAAAAATGTGCACCCTTATCACAGCTGCGTCATTCATACTAGACAATGGACTGAGAAATGCCAACATGATGCCAATCATGGGCCCCATAGACATGGCAGGTCACGCTGACACCTCAGACATAAAATGAGAGGTTGTGAGCCAAAGAAGCCAGTTTGGGGGCAGGGAGAAGACAGGCTTTGCTTTTGAAGGCCCAAAGGGAAACTCCACTGGGATAACAATAGCAGGAAGAGAGGCTACCATGGAGGCGACAGGTACTGAGGGGGAACAACCGGCTCGTGATGTCATGCACTTCCTCCTGCACAGCTGCATGCGGGCCTGTCCTAAGATAACTCTCTGGGCAGGTCTGTGGGGTTGGGGGGGAAGAACAGTACTCCCATGGTCATTGCTGTAGAGAATGTGTGACAAACCTCATGAGAAATACATTCCAGCAATATTTCCTACCGCATGAGCTGCCTCTGAGAATGTGTGACTTAGAGGAGAGGATCATGCCTTTATGGGCCCAGTCAGGCCCATCACCTGAAGACTTGGGGAAAAACTAGGAAAAACAGAGAAATGGTCAAAGAGAATGCACTGTGCAGGGCCTCTGCCATGTGCCATTTTCTTTCAGCTTTTCACTAAGTGTTTCAACAACTATGCACATTGGATGCTTAGTGGAACTGCAGAGAGGTGAGAAACATAAATACCTAGGTGAGCCCATGGCTGGCCAGTGAATTAAGGGGAAAATAGTGTCTGCAGAATGGTATAATTCAAATTCTTTTTCAATAATACTGCCAACAAAAATATCTTCCCAGGGCAAATTCCCCCTAGCCTGTGCATTGAGCCAAGTCTGGTGGAGTTATTTGATCAGCCAAACCGATGGATGTTAGAGGACTTGAGAATAGGTTCATTTGTTAAAAAGGAAAATTGTGATTTAGTGTAGTTGGAACAAGGCAGATTAGTAAATGAGAATGCTTTCTCATGATAAATTGTTCTAATTTGTGTTTCATTGGTCAAGTGAGTTGTTACTCCGTATTTTACAACCAAATCTGACAGCAGGAGTTACTGAAGATGTTCCAATCATATTTTGGGGTGAGAGGGTGCTTCTGCCAGGATTGCAAACAGTTTAACAGAAACAGTTCCCTCAAATTTCCTTTTAATAAACAAAGTTATTTTTGGCATGTTTATGCTGTGTTCCTTGTGGATTTTTGGAAATTAGTCCTAGCTTATTTGGATAAACTACTTTGTAAGGGATCATGGATGGCATACAAAATAGAACACTGTTTATCACATGCACTTTTCAAGTTTGTTTTTTGCTTTCAGGATAAATATATGCTCATTGCAAAAGACCTAGAAATTCATAAAAGCAGCAAAACTAGTTATATTTTGGTAGCAACAGAAACCCAATTCAAATCAGTTTAACTGGCTCATGGAAGGAGGAAATCCAACTGGAGAGAATAGCTTCAGGCATGATTGGTTCCAGAAATTCTAGAAATGTCTTCTGTGCCATGTGTCGTAGGAGGGATAGAAAAATTCTGGCTGTATAGAACACTACAGGCAGCCAGGGGAAAAATGATAGCCCATATTTCTCCCTTCAGTCAAAACAATCAAACTCAATATTTTGGAACATTTTCTTCCTATCTCTTTTTCAGACACATTTTACCTTGTTCATATGTAAATTTTAAATTGAGCCACTTATTGCACTTTATAAGGTACAAGGTACAATGAAGACATTGCCTTTCCATCAGTCAGCACAATAAGTAACCATTGTTCCAATGTATCACTCACATTCCTGGTAGTAGCTGTCCAGGAGTGTGTGTGTGTGTGTGTGTGTGTGTGTGTGTGTGTGTGTGTTACCTTCTTAGACTCTACCTCTGCCATTCTTCAGAGGCAGCACAAGAGAAATCCATCCAAGAGAAATTTCTGTAGTGATGGCAGTGTTTTTTTGTTTGTTTGTTTGTTTTTGCTGCACTGTCCAAAATATTCACCACAAACTACTTGTGGCTATCAAACACTTGAAATGTGGCTAGTGCCATGGAGGACATGAAGTTTTTATTTAATTTTGATTAATTTAAGTTGTTATATCTGGTAACCATTGATGTGTTGGATTGAACAGGGTCTATACAACAAATCACACAAGCAAAGGCCTCAACTTAAAGATGAATACTTGTCAACTATTTACCACTCTAGAGATAACAGAAGCATCATTGAAAGCTCAGAAAAGTCTCATTAAGACATGTTAATAAGCTTCAGTGGTGGCTCCTTTTGTCCTTGAGCAAAGCCTTTGGCTCTGGTCAGGCTGAAACTTTGGTCTCCCTGCTTGCCCAATGCCAGTCTCAAGAGCTCTTGTCTTCCTCACACAGAGCAGTTCTCAGAAGAATTAGCAAGCTTCCCAGTGCTGTCTTGATTTGCAAATTATTTCCTGTTTTGTTCGGCAGAGGGAAATATGCTGAGGTGAAAGAAGGGGAGGAGGAGCTCGTGTGAATGGCAGACCATGTCTGTGAATTCCCACAGCTGTGAAAATTAGTTTAAAAGGGTGATATCACAGCGATGTTAGGGTTTCCACTGAAACAGAAAGTCAGTAGTGTAGTGTCCTGACTGCTTTCTTCCACAGTTCCTTTCTCCGTTCGTGAAGGTTTGCAGTTCTTTGGCAATGAAAATTCAGGTCTTATTATTGTCTTTGTGATACTTATTTTATCAGCACCAGAGCTGGGTTTTTGAGAAAGAAATCAACTTTTGGATTTAAGATATGATCTTACTTTGGAGCAGGTGTTTTGAACTGGTGTCAGTTTGGGGGGTTGTGGGTGGAAGAGATGGTGGAGAAATAATGCACTTTGGCAAACTCTATGGGCATCGAAGATTTAGACACACAGTCTTATGCATTTCTTTCTAAACTAAAAATTCTTTATAGTTAAATTCTTTATAGTTTACCAGTGGTAAAGACTAAGGAATACATCTTTGAGAAGTTATATTTTGCTTCAGCACCTCTGTATTAGCAGAAGGAATTTTAAAATGTGCTCAGTCAGTCACTTCTTTGCTCAGGAAACCCTACCCCCCCCCACCATGAAGATGACAGGAGAAGATGACAGGAGGGGTTGGGGAGATCATATCCATCATGCTGGTCCATTTTGCCTCTGTCAAGGCACTTGAACCAACAATAACAACAACAATCTTCCAATTAGATTAATTTGCATTTGAAATTTGTTGAGTGCCAACTCAAACTGTCCTGGATACAACTAGATGAATAGAGAAAGTAAGATGTGCCTTAGCACTCAAAGAGGTTTGCAAGTGAATTGAAAGCCATTTCCATTTTCCCTCTTCTGAAAGGCATAATTTTAATTGTGAAGGAACTGCTTAAAAAATTCTAACATAGTATATACTAAAGTTATTTTGCTCATGGAAAGCACACAAATTGATGCAATTTTAAATAAATTTTCTCTAAAAGGACTTTCTACTTTTAAAGACTTCTAGAATTTGACCCCACACAATAAGAAATTTGACCTATCCTACCATTATTCTTGGCTAATCCAAATCCAATTTAGGGCTACTCACATTATGGCCTACGCTCTCATCCCATTAAGCCCCTGAATAAGACAACTCTGAAAGTTTAATCAAGAACCAAGGACTGCTCTTCTGACCACACAAATCCTACAGTGACTTTTACATATTGGAAATAGATACTTTTTCTCCAATTAGATTGCAGGTCCCTGAATTAGGGGTTTTCACTTATTTATTTCTTTGAATGGTTCTTTCTTCCTAAACACCCCAAACTCCTGGCATATGTTTCTTAGTAACAATAATGTAGATGAGTATTTACTATTTGCTAAGAACCATGCCAACCGGTTTACAGGTAGCTGTGATTATTCTTTATATTACCCTTGGTGATATGGAAACCAAGACTACAAATTTAAATTAATTGACATAAACCTGAAAAATGAGGCATAGAAGTTTGGAACCCAGGCTATCAGATCCCAGAACCCCCATGTTGAATCTCATGCTACCCAGTATTGCTGTCAGGCTAGGCTGACCCAGTCACCCAGACATAGGATGCTTGCTTGTGGAAGGAGAACACTTTTGCCCAGGAGCATATGACAGGCATCACTAGTGAGCTCTTCAGCATGAGAATGAACACCTGCAACCTCAGTGTGCAGCTGACTAAATGTCTGGCTATATGAGTTTCAGATATTCTATTGCAAAAGGCTCTGTGGTATTTTTATCAGATATGCTTTTTTTCTTTTACAATCATCCAATGAAGACAATCATTCAACTGTCCTTTTATAGCTAAATAAAAGGGATAGAAGCAAGAGTAAGTCACCCAAGTTTGAAAGAAAATCATGGAGAAAGCCCAGCTTTGCCTCTGCAGCCCTTGGATTCTTAAGAATCTCTTCATCCAGACTTTAATTTATCCCTCAGAAAAACCCTCAGACATGTAGTGGTGAATATATAGGAGTATAAGACCCTCATAAAGAAACAAAATAAAACCATGAGGGGAAAAAACGAGAACAAGATGAAACTATACTGGAGAAGAAATCAAATCGCAAGTCATTCAGTAGAACATTGGTAAAAATGTATCTGTATTTTTCTAGGTATAGTGATCATGTTTAATATTCTTGTGAGTCTGTCTCCATAACAGCTCTTTGTACAAATACAGCTTCTAATATATTATCTAAAAATAGAATCATAAAAATCACTTTTTTTCTTTCAAAGACACCCTGTATAAATCAGTTTTTCAATGTCTTCTTTTCAGTGGAAATACTGGGAGATCCTTGAAAACTGCCCATTACACCCAGCAAAACACTGGTACATATCACATGTTTTTTTTTTTTTGCAACATATTCTTCCATGTCTCATTTAGAGTTCTTATTCATAGGTCCCAACTCTCACCTGATTTAGAAAGTCTGTGCTGAAATGTAGAATATGGAAATGGTCCTAGGAAAGGAAGATATATTGAAGAGACTTTAAACAGCATTAGGTATATTTAGTATACCCATTTAATGCTGTTTTGGATATTTATAGTGTGGGCTGTGCCATGCTTCTTAAAAATGATTCTAGTTATGTTTCAAATTTTAATATTAAAAATACTTTAAGATTTACAAAACAGAGGAGGGCCCAAGTTTTCTTGAATTGCTGAAGCAGCAATATCAAACATTGATACAAATTCTGGGCATAAAGTGGCTCTAGCATCATCTCTACCTCTTCATAATTTTTTACTCTCTCTGGCAGTAAGAGTAAGAAGACAACTTGCTGAATTTCAAATGTCCTTCAGTAACTGGAACATTGCATTCTAATGCATTTTGATGAGTCAGATTAGTTATTTGTCACATATGTTGGTAATGCAAGGAAATGTATTCAGTCCAGAAAATTAATCCAGGCAGCCAGCCATGAGCAGATGAATAAAAGTGACCAAAAGCAGATAGGAACAGAAAGCTGAGGAAAGTACTTTTAAGGCTATTCAGTTGCCAAATCCTTTTAATGTTGAGTAATAGGTTTAAGAGGTTGAAATCTCCACCTTTTTGTTATGAGGGCAGAACTCCTTTCCTTGTTGAGGGTAGGGGTGGGGAGAGAAGCAAAGATATTAGAATGAGAAAACTAAATAATTTTTTTCCTGCCCTAAATGTATATGTCTCACTTCCAGGACACATGTGGATTCCACTAACCTGTGGAAAGAAGGAGATGCAGGAAGGCTCCACTGCCTCAAGCTGTTTATTAGAGATTAGCAAAGTGTTTGGATTCCCTGACACAGCTGGCTGGGGACCCCTTGCTTTGGCGATCTACAGGAAAGTGAAAAGTCTGGGCTTATTTTGCTCTGTTGCCGGTCAAATTTCTCCCAGAGTTGAAAATGACATTGCCCTTCCCAAGCTGTTGAAATGAGATAATGTCACATCCCGAATGAGATCACTAGGTCATAATCTCATCCTCAATGCGATTTTCTTGGCATGTGTGAGCATTACTGGGAAAAGGGGAAAGGATGCGCCTAGATTGAACAAAACCATTCTTTTAATTAAGCTCACAGTCATGTCACTTTCTGCTCTGATTCCATCAGATCTCAGCAGCTAAGCGGGGTGGGCTGGAGGTTGGCAATTACTCTCATCTGTGGAGTGTCCTGTTGTAAGGTGTAAGCTGAAGCTTTACACTCTCAGTCAGGTGTGTGCTGCCTTGTGAGCTGCACGGAGAAGAACAGTAATGAGGCATAATCCCAACGTGCCTTGGGCTTTCTAGAAGGTTGCCATGACTTAAATGAAGGTGGTGTGTTTCAGTGTCACCGTACTTACTGATACCCCAATCAAGAGACCCCAGGAGATGAATCTTGTTTCACTCAATCAGTTAGGACCTGTAGTCAACTCAGAAATCCCAGTTTTCCTTAGGAGCGTAGAAACAGCCATTAAGATTCGCAGTTTGTAGAACTGTCCCTGGCAAACAAATCCCCAAACCTAGCTGAGGAAACAGTTGGATGCTTAGGACCTCTGTGGCATGTTTCAGTCACTTAGATGTGACAGGAACTTGCTGTGGATATTGCTAATACCATTTGGTGGTGTTTCTGTGCCTGGTTGTGAGAGTCCCATCTCTTTACATAGGAATTTTCTGTTACAATCAGCTCTGCCGTTACCCAGCCCTCAGAGCAGAAGCCATCCTGCTTGGCTAAAGGCAGGTCCAGAAACAAACCATGCCTACCTCTTAGCCTCTATGTCTTCATACCGGAATGGTGGTGCAAGACCTTTGTTGGAAAGAAAGAGCAAGTGGGAACATCTCTCCTCTGCAACTCCACTTAATGAATACTTCCTGTCACTTCTCCTTCAATCCTGATGTCTTCTATTTTCTGAGAGTAAATTCCAGCACAAGAGTCTCTCTTCATTAATTGACCTTTAACCCCTTTGTCCCTTGCAGGGAAAACTGCAACCTCTGATATTTTGGTTCAATAAATATCCTTGACCTTGACCCTGCACTCATGCTTAGAAGAGAAGAGGAAGGAGAGGTCAGGTAGAAGGTGAAGGAAGGAAGACACCATATCCCCCGACTTCTACTCCCAATAGTCCACATGTGTAAACCAACAAAAAGGCAAGTGGAAGACACTGTCATTTTACTCTGTTTCCTGTAACTGATTCATTTTGATTCTATCTTCCTTCAGCTTTGACTTCCCTGTAGATTTATCTTTTATCCTTCCATGCAGTTCTTGGAACCAAGAGAGAGCATAATTAGAGAGAGGGCTGCATGACAGAAATCAGTTCTTTTACACAGGAATGAAGCCATCCCCAAATTGTGACCTGATAGGTAGGTCAGGCTTATTCTATTCTAGAATTTGCTTCCAGAAAGGGGAGGGAAGTGTGAAGAATCAAAGGATATGATGATGAAGAGTGTGATGATGAAGTCAAATATCAAAATAAATATCTGACATCCCTGTTTTCTTACTTTCTGATTTCCTACCACGGTCTTCCACTTACCACAGCCAAGCAATAACCAAGGGCACAGTAGTTCAACATAGTCCTCATGGATCAGTCTGTTGGGTCATGGAGCAGAGCAGGGAATAGAACTAGAGCAGCAGATGAAGAATATTGGTTAACTCCACACACACTGTTGGCTGTTTTGTTGGTTTGTTTGATTTAGGGATCTGATCAGAGATCCAAAGGGATGTCTTGGAAACACGCACAATCCAGAACAGAAGGACCATTGTTATTACTCCAAATAAATGTATAGATTTAGCACTTACTCAGTAAAAGCCCGGTGGAATTGAGGCAAAGAGAGAAGGTTGTGCTCTATAAAGTTAGTATTTGTTCTTCAGTAGTATTTTTTTTCTAACACAAGTTTGCCTACAAAGCTAGTTTTACATTCTAAAAACTCCCAAATGTATGACCACTGTCTCCAGATGTGTTAATAGTGTTAAAGCAGCTCTCACAACAGGCTACTTGAGTTACCGAATAAAAGAACTCAACAGGCAGCTAAGCCTTCCAACCACATACTTTCACCTTTACATGCTCTGAGTCAGCTTTCAATAGGCATTAAATTCTCCCCTTGTTTTCATTCTTTGCTGCAGTAGCTTTGGTGTGGACACATGAATACCTGGGCTGCAAGTAAGTAACCTTAAATACAGGTATTTGAGAAATATCTCTGTGTGTGCATGTTTCATGCATAAGTAATGTCCAAAGGGGAAGTTGAAACACTGAAATATTGAAATAAAAGAAAGGTTGTTTGAGTCCTACTCCTGGTCTGTTATTCTGGACCAGCCCCACAAGGTAACCTTGAACAAATATCTTTACCTTTCTAGGACCCACGCTTTGCTGCTTCAAAGTGTAAGCAGAGTCCTGCTATCAGGGAGGAGATGTGGACTAGACAAGCCCACATCCATCACTCTGGGTTTGGCTGGAAGCTAGTAAGTCCAAGGTGAGTTTTAAAACTCAGCCAAACCCAGAGTTGTCGCATTTGCTTCTAGACAGTTGCTTCCAGCAGTTGCACAGGTGCACAGTTTAAAAGACAACCAAACATAAAGATGAAATTCATATTAAGTGGCACCCATGTCCCCAATAGATGACAACTAAGCTGTGCTCATTGGCTTGGTTTATTAATTTTCATATCTGAAAATTTCCCCTTGCTCCATTTCCTACTGCAGTTTATAGTCTTTCCCTGAAAGTGTTTCACAGTGAGTTATATATTTAGTGTGACAGGAAAGGGATTAAAAATGCACTACATTACCAAAATCATATCCCCATGTTCTGCATGTCCACATACCACACCAGAAGTAGCAATAACATGATAGCTCTGGGCTGGTATCCAAAAACAAGTGAAATTGAGTCCCCCTTCACTCTCATCAAAGTCACAAGCTACTGAACCCCATTTTCTATCATTTTCAATATTTGTTCAGTTAGCAGACACCTGTTTTTAACAATATGTTTGCACCACCAACAGCATTCACAGATTTTCTAGATCATTCCAAATTTTCCCTCATTTTTATCTTCTGTAACAAAACCCCCAAAGCAGCCGCATGTCTTTGTTTCGGAACCATTCTTATGACTTATTTTGCATTTGTAGTTTTTATTTTACTTGGGAGTATATGTTATAATGACAGGTTTGGGATGTCACTTCACACATGGTGAAAGCAGGAGAGAAAACAGGTAAAAATGGATTTATCTGGTGTTAAGTGAATATCAACATATCTGTCCCAAAGGAGAAAGAATTAAATAGACTGGCATTCAGTATACCTGATATGACTACACTCATGGGCAGATGCATCTTTGGATACTTATCTCTGTAGGAAGCTCTTATTTTTACAGATAACCACGTGTATTTTTCCTTTTTTTCATGATTATGTCAAGAGCTTTGCTGTTGGCCATGGAAGACTGAATTAGAAAGTCATAGAACAGAAACAGACTTGAGAGGGAATTGTTCATGGTGAGAAGAGAAATGGGCAATGAAAAGAAAAGAGACTAAGTCTAAGGCAGCTTTTTAAACAAATCTGTTTCAGACTCATTTGTTCCTGTCTCTGCAGAGGATCACCCTCCTGTCTAGTTAGAATTTTAAGGACTGGCCAGTTATGGTGGCATGCATCTTTAATCCCAGCCTCAGAAGGCTGAGGCTAGGAATTGTTTGAGTCCGTGGGTAATATAGCAAGACCTAGTCTCAAAAATTAGACAGGCGTAGTGGCACACACCTGTAATCCCAGCTACCTGGGAGGCTGAAACTGGGCATCACTTGAGTCCGTGGAATCTGAACTACCCCAGGCAACATAGTGAGACTTAGTCTCAAAAAAAAAAAAAAAGAATTTTAAGGACTGATATCATAGATGGACATGCATGGCATATTTCTTGCTCATCATCATGATAAGACCAGGCTTCCAAGACTGTAGCCCAGGAGGATGGACCTTTTGGATGTCCCCTTTCAGGAAGGGGGCTGAGGTGAGCTCCTTTTGCTATTTTCTGAAATCTATTTTATGTGTATTTTTTTTTAAACACACTTGGTGATGATGAGTGTCTTTGTAAACATTTTGTTGTTTGGCTCTGTATAATTTGGGTACATTGTGGTTCAACCTTTCACATTCATTTGGTTACAATTTTGTTTCTTAGAAAGATTTTCCTGGGAAAGGGAAGTCAGAGAAATTCAGAGTTCAGAACTCCAACTCTTACTCTGACTTTGAGGAAAATGGATGGAGGCCATGTGCTAAGAAGTGCTAATGGCCTCTGATGACTGAGAAAACTCTTCTGACCAACAACCAGGAAGAGGGAGCCCCTCTTACTTGGAACTTAATTCTGCCAATACCTGAATGATCTTGTAAGTATTCTCCCCCAGAACCTCCAGTGAAGAATCCAGATTGATCAATACTATGATTTTAGCCCCATGAGAGTATAGAACAGAGAAACTAGAGGATATTGCCTACAGAAACATATATGAGATAATGCACTGTGTCATTTTAAGTCACCAAATACATGATATTGTTTTGACAGTAGTAGAACTCAGTATGGTTAGATGCTTGTTACATATTATAACAATCCATAATGGAGATTTTTTTGTTAGTGAAAAGGGATTACTTGGAATAGGGCTGAGAAAATCTTCACTGTACCAAATAATGGGCTCTATGGATTTAATTAGGTGCAGCTTCAGTGTGTGTGTGTTTGTGTTTGTGTGTTTGTTCTTTAGCCCCTGGTATTGTATCATTCCAGATGATAATTGCAAGCTACAGAAACTGTTCTAGCTATCTTAATCAAAATTATTATTTTTGCATTGGGATTGTTTTCAAAAAGAATAATATAAAGTCTATATGTGTGCTAGAAGTCTAAGGACCCGGGCTTGAAAATTACTTAAGTAATTCAGCTGCTACTTCTTTATTTGTTTGTTTGTTTTTGTTGAGGTAATGTTGATTTACAACATTGCATTTGATTTAGAGGTATATGATCACACTCACACCCTTCAGGTGATAACACAGCACACCTACACCAAGGCACCGAAAGTCCTCCACCAATAGTTCATTGCAATTTCTTATCACTTTGGTCTCTCTTTTCCCCTGCCCTCTCTGGTAGCCTTAAGTCCACAGTTCAATTTCTAGGGTTTCTTTATATCTGACCCTTTGTTTTCTCTGTATTCCACATATAAGGGACACCACCTGGTATTTGTCTTTCTCCTTCTTACTTGTTTTGCTTAGCATAATTCTCTCTACTTCCATCCATGTAGTTGCAGATGGCAAGACTTTATCTTTTTTGTAGCTGGGTAGTATTCCATTGCATGCATATGTGTGTGTGTGCTCATGTATGTGCATCAAATTTTCCTATTCCATTCATCTGCTGTTGGACAAATAGGTTATTTTCATGGCTTAGCTATTGTAAAAAAACAAAAGACTGAAATGAAGACAGGTGCATATGTCTCTTCAAATGAATGTTTTTGAGTTCATTACACAGATTCTTAGAAGTGAAATTGCTGGATCATTTAGTAAATCTATTTTTAATGTTTTGAAAACCCTTCATACAGTTTTCCATAGGGGCTGAACTGGTCTATAATTCCACTAACATGCATGAGATTTCTTTTTTTCTACAAAATATCAACTGTTTTTAAAAATCAAGAAAATGGAAAAACAACGGCTTTGTTTCAACAGAAACAACTTAGTGACTTCTATTATCTCCATTGTTATCTGGATGACTCAATTGAATCCTAATGAATTTATTGTTTTAGCAGTTGCATATTCACAAAGAAAGGAGAAAATGCTTGATCCATAATTGGGCCAAAAGGAGAAAAAAATCTACACACCCTTCACCTTCACCCACCCTCAGTACAGGAGACTTGCACAAACGACTTCCATTTCAAGTGGCTACCAACCAGAGAGGCATTTCCTCAAAAACAGAGACAAAGGTGGACATTAAGGGTAGGAAACTGACATGATGGCCATAGTTGACATATATTCATATGAGGGTAGGTTTTTCATTTCATTGTGATCACTCCCGGGATACCTTGGCATGGCCACAGACCAGTGAAGAAGGAGCATTATTACCAAAAAAGTTGTGTCTGTGTGTTACGGAGTTTCACACCTAAGGCAGAAATCACAGAATACCCTTGCACACCTAACTGAGATAGATTTCCTACAAGAAATCGTTAATTGTCACAAAGGAATTCTCCCAACTCTATTCATGAAACATAAGCAATAACAACAGAACCACTGGCTTTTCACTTTTTGTAGTGTACTTTTCAGATACTTACAGAATGATTTTATCTATTTCTTTTTCATCATCTACCTTTGATATATATAAATAATTTTACATATATATATTTCACATCTTTGTACTCTCCCCCCACGTACCCTCCCTGATTGTTCCCACCATCCCCTCACCCCCAGCTGTGTGCTTTAGTTTGGTTGTTAGCTTGCTTTGACTTTTCCTCTTGACTTTTTGTTTGTTTTCCCTATAGCCCATGTATCAGTGAACCCAGAATGATTTTAATATCAGAGAAATTCTTTTTTTTTTAATATAAACAATTTTATTTTGTTCTTTGGGTTACAACCTCTCTGTTATATATTTTTCCCCCTCCCTCCTCCCTTGGTGCTCCCTCCATTCTCTCACGCCCCACTCTTTGTTATTTATTAGCTGTGCTGAGTCCATTAGTCTCTTTCCTATGGTAGTGTCTTTTCTCTGGGTGAGGGAATGCGTTGTTGGGTCCAGGCGAACCTTGCTGTTAGATTTTCAGTCTTAAGTTTGCGTTGGGTGGCCGGGTTATATTCGTTTGTGATCTGTCCGTGTTTTCTTGCTGCAGGCCATCCTCTCCAATCCAATCCCATCTCCATTGCTTCGCTGCTTTTCCTTATGGCTCTGGTGTCGGGCTTTGGGGGTCTTGCCTCCTGCCAGTGTTGGTCAAGAAATTTCTCTGAGTTCAGGCTTTGAGACTAGGTCTTGCTATTTTTGCCCGTGGAACCGCAGGCTCTTGTTGCCCAGGGTACCACAGACTCAAGCAATTCCCAGCCTCAGCTTTCCAGGTAGCCGGGATTACAGGCGTGCACCATCACACCCAGCTATTGTTTGGAACTAGGTCTCGCTACGGGCCCCAGGTAGGACTCGAACCGCGATCCCTAGCCCCAGCCGCTTCATAGGCTGAAGCTTACAGGCACGAGCCACCGTGCCCGGCCCATGAGTGCAGGCTTCTGCGAGTGGCCTTTGAAGGTTATCTCCTCTGCTTCTTATTTGAGTTGTGCCTTACTTGAGTTGTTGGCAACTCTTGTTCTGTCTACTGTCCCAGAAACTACTAAGATTGTTTTCTCTCAATATATGGTAAGTTACACGGGCAGGAGAGTATTTCAGACCCAAAGTTAAAGGAACCTTAAAATCTGGGACATGATCGAGAAATTCCACTCTCAAGAGAAACACCTAGGTGTGCATACCTCTGCAGTTAAGGGTACTACCTGCAAACGACCCCACCAGAAGAAACTTTCCTCCATACATGTGACTGGAAAGTAGTCAATGTCATATAAGCCACTGTAGTCTTTGAACCTAAAATATTAAAAATATAGATGAAAAGTTTTGGGGTAGATGAGATAGAACAAAGACAGCTGTGTCCTGGTATATTTTTCAGTTTTCAAAGGGAGAGATTTTGCTGTAAGGTCTTTGTCAGGTAGATGGACTTGACAGAAATGGTGTTGTTCTAAGTCATATTCATGGTCTGATGTCTGTCTCTCCTGCCAGAATACAAAGTCCTCAAGAGCAGAGACATCTCTCTCTCTCTTTTTCTATTTCTGTTGACAAGTCATGGGTCTTATAGATATTAGGTCTGTAATAAATAATGAATGACTGGTGGCAGTAGTCTTTCTCCAGAAATATTTTGGCCAGTAACTGCCCCTGGTTCCATGTTTATTTTTTAAAAAGTTTTATTAGCAGAATGATAAGTTCCAGTCACTGTTGAGTCCATATCAGTGAAAATAGTAACTAAATCACTGCAAAAATAAATTTATTTGGGCATACTCTGCAAAGAACATTTACCAGATGATGGTAGAGTAGATGCATCCGATATTACCCGAGGGGTGGGGAATTGAGAATGAGGAAAATAATCGCTGTCCAAGAAGAGAGAAATGCACATATGCTAGCCCTGTGGCTAAAAGGAGCAGAGAAAGAATGAGGTGTTGAAAGGAGGTTGTGTTACTGGAGTCAGAGCAAAAAGGACAGGATGGTATAAGCACTCTGGAGTAGGAGCCAGAGACCAGGTCATCCTTGGGTTCTGTAAGTCAAGATAAGAACTTGGATCTCTCTTTTTTTTTTTTTTTTCAAATTGAAAGGTTATGAATAAGGAAGATAAGAAATTTGATTGTTTTTATATCCATTTTGCAAATTTGTAGTGAATGTATCACAAAAACAAGAGACAAAAAAGGAGCTTCCTGAGCCAGTAGCTGGGAGCAGAGGGATGCAGTGAAGATGGAGAAAAGCAAATGGATTTAAGACATGTGTAGGTGATAATATATTAGATACTAGCAAGAAAGAAATGTTGAGACTCATGTAATTGAATGAATGATAACTCATTTAATTTTTTTTTAAATTTCAGAAGCTCTTTATTGCTGAGGAAACCAACTACTTAAATATCAAATGAGTGGTAATGATATTACCACTAAATCAATTTAAAACTATCTTTTTTTCTTTTAATCCCCTAAAAGTTTTTTTTTAATTTTTCAGTTAAATTAGAGTTACCTTTGTAATCTACTAGTGGTGATATCAAGTCAATGGTTTTGGCCGCTGGATCTGAAATCAAAAGATGAAGCTTATCGTGAAAATCACATTTATAAAGGATTCACTCCATTGGTACCTGTGGAAATGAAACAGAGAGAGAAGACAAGATTGGAACTTATGGGTGTGTCAGCTCTTTCCAGGGAGAGCACAATGCACATTTAAAAGAATGTGATGGAAATAACCAAATAACAAAAAATAAAATAAGTGAATATTATGCCTGATATAAATGGTGAATCCAGAAAAATGACTTGAGTATTCTGTGAAGGAATTTCTCAACTCTTTGTGCTCCCCTGGGTAAGATGCCAGTTAACTAATCAACCCTAAATCTACTCCCAACCTTCTCCCTTGCTGTCTCTGCTACTGTGGAGAACAAAACAAAATACTTTTTCCGCCTCCCAAGCTTGCAATAGCCTCATGGCCCACTTTGCTAAATGATAGATGAACACCAGTCTGCTGGGAGATATTGAGGGGAAATTTATTTTCTGGGTAAAGGGGACACATGGCAGATGCTTGCTCTTCCCCCTGTCCTTCCCCTTCATCTGGATATGGTGGCTAAGAGACGGAAACCATCTTGTGGTGGCAAAGTAGTGAACATGAGGACAAAAGGCAAGAGTTTGACTTGATGATAGCCAAGAGATGCTCCCTCTCCTGGATTTCTTATTACATGAGGAAAACAACCCCCTTATTTGGCTAATCCACTCTTAGTAAGATTTTCTGTTGCTTGTACCAAACACTTTTAACCAAATACAGACCACTTCTGAAAAAGACTCACTCATACCCAACAAGAGCCTCTAGTGCTCTTCAGTAAAATGTTTCAACATTTGTTTTATTACGCAAACAACTGTTATGTGCATTTGGGCTGGATGGGCTCATTCTGATTATCGAGGAAATGAATGACAGGCTGAGTATTCCTTGCTGTGGGACCATAATGTCCAAACCCAAATGCTCCATGATCACCCCCACTGAGATGTCACATGATGGACGGGACACTCCATCTGCAGCACATCATTCTCCCACAGCTATACATGTTTGCAAATATATTGAGTTCAGTTATAAAGGCAGAAAATGGCTGCCTCAAAATGGAGCAATGAATCACCTGTCAAAGCCCTGAGATCATTGACTTACCCACATGGACAGCACTTGATTTATCTTCCCTGTCTAAAGTTTCTGATCTGTAACCATCCTCTCACCCCAGTGGTAGGACACCTCAAGGGTTTTGCTCTTGTGTTGTTAACCTCCTGGGTAAAGGCTGGACGGTTGCCATAGAATCAAATCAGTGCTGAATAGCTGTCTTCCTCAGAACAAAAGCACTTCCTGTTTGTGGTAGAAATCACCACATGTGGCTATTTGTCAGCTAGTTGCAATGCAGCTGGCAAATCCCAAAATCCTGTTGTGAAAGACAACCCTCTCCTGACTTCTTCAGCTCTTCCACTTTGGAGACAAACTGTAAATGCCATCCCAAAGGTATTAAGTGACTCTTTGTCCATGTTCTTGACAAGAAACAAGAAAGTGAAAAGTTGCACAAAGCTGGAAAAACTGCAGAAACCTGGCAGGGGATGACTTTCACCTGAGCAATTTGTCCATTCCAAGGGGACGTCTGAAGCAAGTTTTAAGAATAAGAAGTATCCGGTTCTCATTCCAACTGGTTTGTCTGGTCATAATTATTGCAATATGGACTAACAGCCCCAGCCCAGTCATGCACCTGTGTAGGCTCAATAAATACAACCGGCCTGCAGTATTAATTAATGCTGATGAAAACAGTCAGAAAGGTCTCTACTTATAACAATATGTTCTCTTTTTAGGAGGACATGATGTACACTCCTAGCTCCAGTCTATCAAAATATACTCACTTACATGCTTTCACCTACAGGGGAGGGAATTCAGTACCCTCCATGCTCCCATTCCCAGACCTCTCTTCCCTGGGACCACACTGGATATTCCTGCAATGGGGCAGGCACTCCAAATGAAATTTCTGGAATTTCATGAAATTCAAATGAAATTCTGGGAATTATCAAATCACTTGATAAATATATGCCTTAGACTTGAGTGATTTAATTTCAGTTTCCTCTGCCTAGTTCCCTGGTCCCACTACATTTGTCAAGACCTACTAGATCAAAATAATATCCAAAGGGAAAGGTCAATATATTTTTTTCAAAAGGTAGTGGAATTGAAAAGTGTCAAGAACTGTAGATTCTAATCCTCAGTCACCAGTTTACAGACTTTTTCTTGTCTCCTAAATATTGTGGTTTTGTGTGAAAGACCTGGGACTGCCTTTTTTCACTCGAATGTTCAGAGGATTAATAAGTGCTGGCAAATCACCCTGCAAATATGAGATGCTACATAAATAATAATAAAAAAAAACTACTTGAGCAGATATTACTGAAGAGATCTTAACTAGTTGCCCCTACCAGATGGCTCTGCAGTTGGGATAGCTACTTGTGCAGGAATGCCCACACCCCCACACATTCAGACACATACAGGCATACACTCACACAATGAATACATCAGTTTTTTTTGGTGATGATTCTAATGAGAATGGATGACTTGAGTGCAGGTTTACCTGACAGCCACAGGCAACATTGTTTGACCTCTTGAGGTTCACTCTAACCTCTTCCCCTATGATTTCATGTTGATCATGCTAAACCTAATGAATATAGGATGTAGGTCATATCTATATGCCTCCTCAGCAGTAACAGCAATATTTGTCACTATTACTAAGCTTTGGTTCTTCATTTATAAAGTGTATTAGCTTCAACCATCTTATAAATACATATTTCCCAGAACTGCTGTACTATGCAAAACAAACAGAACTCTGAAAGAATCAGTAGATATTATAATATATGGCATAGTGCTGAGGATAACAAAATAGTTGTGTAATTATTCCCAGCATGACATGTTGGCTTCCTTTAAACAGTGTCTGTCAATTTTCCTACATCAGTGTGAGAATCATTGACATGCACAATTCTACCCATCATTATGACGCCCAATTATTTGAAAAGGGTGAAAACTTTACGCCACTTTCCAACATGACGGACATAACCTTTAAACATTGGCAATTGCTGAAATGTTTCATGTTGTAAATTTTCTGAACATATTTGTGAATTTTCTCCTACCATCAGTTTTACTTTCTATTCAAATTATGAAGTCTGTGCAACATTTTACACATCTCTCTTAAGGTTCAAATGTATAACCACAAAGAATATACAGCTATGTTTGAAGGATTATATGATTGCAAAGAGAGACTATGGAATATGCTATGGGGGATATTTTAAAAACAAGTTTCCTTTCTGGGTGCCTTACATTTAGTATAGCCTGAAGACAAAGTGGGGTGTTTCATATACATGCTATCATATGACCTATCATCTACAATCCTATCTGAATGTATGATTTACTTTTTTCAGTTAAGATTCAAACCAAGAAACATCAAGGCAACTATTTTGTTCTTTGTTGACCCAAATGAGTAATAATAATTTTCCCCAAAAGATATACCAAATTCTCAAAGTGAAAATTTACATAGCAAATAATATGACTTCATATTTGCGTGTGTCACATAATTTTAAAATTTATTCATAAACTCTTGAGTGTATATACAAATGAATTTCATAGAAATATTGCAGGACTTGGGTGACCTCCTGTAATGCAGACATAGAGAAATCAGATATCTGTTCTCTGGGTACCCGATTAGGTAGGGTGAAGACTTGTGACTTAATCTTAGCCAGTCAGACTCTCTATCTAGAACTCTGAGCTTGGAGCAAGAGATGTAAAGAGCAAGAACAGTCTCATGGTGGTAGCACCGAGTCTATATCCTACAGTGTCCAAAGACATGGAGTCCAGCCATGGCCATGGGGAGGTAACCGCGGGGCAGGGAGGAATCTCACCAGATTATCCTGCAGTACAATCAGTATCTTAGTTCCTCTAATCACCCCTTTCCTATGTCTGTTTCAACCTTCTTGCTGATACTCTGAGCTACCAAATGTACTTCCAACAACCTTCTTTTGAACTTAAGTTAACCAATTTCTGTTTTCTTACAGACATAAATTGCAATGATTATGTCACTCCTCTGTACAAAATCACAGAACAGATCATGTGCAAAAATAAATACCTTCTCCTCCTAGCATTTTAACAGACTTAAACATCTTTCTCAATTTAATCTTTCTCTTTGCTTTTATATTTTCTAATCACCAGACAAAGGGGAGAGTCTTTACTTCTTCTGCTCTATAATCAACATTCTCTGACCACAATTTTCTGTCAGGTATTTCAATTTGTATCAATTCCTTGTTCATTGGAAGCTCACATATCATTCAGATGCATATTAATTTGGCTAGGAATCAGTATTTAGTATCTACTGTAGCTAAAAGTACCAAAGGTTTCAGATTCCTCTAGGCTCCAATTCCTCCACCAAGACTTCCCTGAATGCCCTCATCCTATGAAAAACAGATGTGACCTTGAATTTCCTTAACCTCTTTCAGCAGTTTACATCTTTCTTATATCAAATATCACATTCCATGTTGGGAAAAAAATGGTCATTTGTTTTTATATTCCAATAACTTCAGTTATGAGCTCAAACTAATATGCTGGAATATATACTTATTTGCTTTAGAATCTGTGCATTTTCTAGCAGAGATCTTGTGATAAATGTCGATTGAAAAATGAACTGGATATATACAGACCTTTTTTTTTTTCCAAATGGAGACTGTCACCATTCTTTGAATATATAACTTTGTATGTCTGTAAAATTTTACCTGCTCACTGACTTAAAAGAAAGCTCAAGTAATATGGTATTTTAAGTTATATTCTACAATATCTACTCAACCAATGAAATAAGATACTAAAGAGTAAACTTTTTAACAATTAGATATTTAGGATGTGAATAATGAAATTATTTATTTTTATTTTGACTTTTTAAAGTGGATGTATGTAATTTGCTATAGTCAGTATCCATATATTGGAGCAAACAGTGTACAGAAATCAATGTGTTTTTCTAAGGGTAATATGAACTATCAGAAACTTGTTTCCACAACTCAAATGTCCCAAAAGAGATGAATGGGTGAAAAGGATGTGGTAATATACACAATGGAATATTACTCATCAACTAAAAATGACAAACTTGATGAATTTGAGATAACATGGATGTACCTAGAAGAAATCATATTAGCAGAAACAAGTCAGAAAGGAAAGACAGAAACCAAATGGTTTCACTAGTATATGGGACATCGGAAAAACAAACAAAAGGCCAGGAGGAAAAGTCAAAACAAGCTAACAACCAAACTAAAGTACACAACTGGGGGGGAGGATGAGTAGGTGAACCCTGGAGAATACAAAGATGTGATATATATAGATATTATATATATAATATATATATATAATTTTTTAAAAATAGAAATTTGTTTCCAGTTGACAATATTTACTTATTCTTTTATGAGCACAGAATATCAAGAAAAAAGTCAAATTTGATGCAAATTTAAGGGAGAAAGTTAATTATCTATTTGCATATTTCATTTCTTAGATAAAGTAAGTCTGAAGTAAGCAGAGTTATAGGTTATTAATAACTGATATGGAGAAGATAGAGTTGCAAGTAACAAGGAAGAAATAGAAAAGGAATCTATGTGTCTAGAATGGTCTCTGAGTTTAGTAAGAACAGTCATTTTGGAAAAAATTACCATACATATAATGAATTTATCAAAGATTTATGTAAAACTTTTTTTTTCTGCCATTTTTTCTTTTTTGGAAATGAAACAAATCTTTTACTTACTAATTTAGTCACTTGGTGTAATTACCTCATGTTCCATCCATATATTCAAAGAGCAGGATTTCATCTTTTTCAGAGCTGAGTAGTATTCCACTAAAATGCTACACCTTCTTTATTCAATCATCTGTCCATGGCATTTAGGTTGTTTTCATAATTTGGCTATGATGAATAATGCTGCTATAGTCATGGGGGTGCAAAGTGAAAGACAACTCTCGGATGATTTCTCTCATGTGGAATATGAATAACTGAAGCAAATGAAGTAACACATCAATGCAAAAATTACTTTTAGACTCTGAAAAATGTGGTTACTGGGATGGGGAGATTTGAAGGAAAGGAGAGAAGGGGTCAATGATATATTGAGAATGGCATTTGTACTTTGGTGGTGGGTGAGAGAAGGCTTATATACATATAAAAGGTATGAAGCTGAACCCTCAAAATTGTATAGTATGATAAATCAATAAAAATTTATTAAACAAATGAAATATTACCCTCTAATTATTGTTCAGAAAAGAAAGAATTTAGTGTCCTTTCCCAGGTCTTTTTCTATATAAATACTTTTAGAATATAGTGTAGGATAAGTGGTTTAGGGTACTCAACATAGTTCTGAAGTAGTCTTTTTATTGCTTTGTCACAGTGATCCAATAATAATTCTAGATTAGATGATCTGATTACATTTGGGGAGAATTTTTATACAATTGTGCAACGCCTAGTTTTCTCTGTCTCTCGTTCCTTCTGTCAGTGTCTATCTCTCTGCCCCCCTCCCCACTCCAGCTCTCACAGCAAGCTGTCTTTGCTCTTTCCTTTCAGCATGGCTTCCGTCCAGAGCCAATTACAGAAAACAACAGCTCTCTAGCACTATTGCCGACAATAGTCTCAAGGAAAGAATTGCACCTACTCAAGCCTGAGAACATATTCAAGAAGTTAATTATTTTCCTAGCGTGGTCCTTGGAGCAGCCTTTTTTTTCCTTTTCTTTCTTCTTCTTCTTCTATTTTTTTTTTTTTTTTTTTTTGCCTTCTTTCACTATAAAGTGCCATGGGGTATTATTTCTGTGGAACATATGGGGTACTATATAAAACCAAGTTGTTGCTGATTTGCTGGTTTTACTTAAAATCAGTTTTTAATCTCCTGTTTTATGTCTACTTGTTTATAGCACCTTGAAATATCTTTTTATTTGCCTGATTCTGAGACCCTTGGTTCAGAGCTTCTCTCTCCGATTCTGCAACATCTCACTTGGGGTTGTTGCATGACTCTGCATGCTGAGAGGAGAGACGTACACCCAGAAACTAATTTTCAAATAAAATGGCAGCATGATTGAAACACATTCCTCTAAATTCAGTATCAATTAAGTTTAATGGTCACAAGTCTTTTATCGATTTACAGAGCTGTGTATATCATGATTTTTAGAGAGAATGTTACTCCTGAGACAGCTCTCTAATTGAGAGAAGGATTCTATAGCACAGAGACCTTCGATTAATGTTCTATATAGATAATGTGTAGCTTTCTGTTCTGTTGGTTACTAGGCCAGTTTGACATGGACTTCACTTAGCAGTTTGGGGATATTCAGCTGCAACCACAGCAAATAAAGGTTGGTGACCACAGCCTCTGTAACAACAGAAATCTAAAAACAGTGCTAGTAACTGACAGGACTTTTGTTTTGGGCTCATGTTCCATGATGGGTAAATCCTCAAGGTATGAAAACAGTGAAAAGAAGACACGAAAGCCTCCCCCAAGAAACAACACAGAGAGGTTGAGAATGGATGATGACAAAGGTTTTCTTTAGCAGCCTGGTACCAAGACAGGCTGAGGATCCAGGCTTGAGGACAAATGCAGCCCAAGGACATGCTCTACATGGGCATTGGCATTGGGCATGCTGCTTAATTTCCCAGATGCTCACTTTTTCACCTATAACACAAAGTCATAATAACTAACCTCGGTTGAGCTGAATACATTGCTGTCATTACAGACCAAACACTTCTCCTCCTCCCTAACATGTGAGACTCAGAGTTTCCTATGCTGGGGGGTTGCAGTGACTCTGCTGCCGGGTAATGAGTTAGAAACCTGGGAAATGGGTGAGGGGGGCAGGTGGTACCCCTCCCACCACTGGCAGACAATTACCTTCCGGTTGCCTCTGGGCTGTTCGGTTATTATTGATCGTTGGTTGTGTGGAGGTACTGAGCTCTATGATTGCTTACAAACTCCATTTCCCCCAAGATCTAACAAGCTGATTTGAACTTCCCAAGAAAGCAGGTTGCTGATTAAAATACCAAAGGCATGAGCCAATCAAGATCAAAAGAAGTCCAAAGACAGAGAAACAAGGTACTGGTGGAAAGTCTAGTGATACCTCATCATGTTGTATTTCCTTAGGTAAACCATGAGCCCTCTTATTGTCCCTGGCCTCAAGGTCCCACACTGCTTGACCCTTTACTACACAAGCAGCAGATGACTCTCTGAAATTACAATAGTATAGCACCCTTGGAGTTTGGGCATGAGAAAGACAGCTGCCTCAGATTAATCTGGGTTAAGCTCCATCTCTACCACTGGCTCTGACACCTCCTTATTCTCATCACAAGCTGTGTGCATGTACTTTCTCTGGGACTTGACTTCTGACATCTAAGGAAGAGTACATTGGACTATTATGAGGACTCAGTGAGAAAAATGCATGTTGAACAAAGTCTGTAAGACTGTGAAAGAAATTGAAATTAAGATCATGGGCCTAGAGAGGTTCAGAAAAATCTCTTCAAGGTTCCATCTTCTCTGTAAAATGATTATGACAATAGTTCTTTCTTTTTAAGGCATTGCAAGGATTAAATGAGCTAGTCTATAAAAAGCACCTACAAATCGCCACTGGTACATATTAAAATTGACATAAATATTAGATATTTATATCGTCATTATTCCATCCCCTGGACTGTTTGCTTTTTCCTCTATTTACTTACACCCCAGCACTGGGCTTGTCCCCTTGTATCTGTTTCTCTTCTACTGGCAAAGAATCTTTGGAAACAAATGGACACCATGGCTTCTCAGAGGGGTAAGTCCTCCTCTCCCTTTGTCCTGCTAGCCATGATTAGCCACCTTGACATTGACTTCAGTCTTTCATAAGAGTGAGAGCCATTAGACAAGTAAATGTGACATCTCAATCTCTTTTATAAAAGTGAGGACAGTGCTAAAAATATTGCTGGTTATTTCACAGTTAATTGGCTTCCCCTTGAAGAGGTGCTGAGTCTCAGGCTCACTTCTAGTCACCTTGTTTGAAAAGAAATGGAAGTGAGATTGAATAACTCTGGAGAAGGTCATGATCTCCCTCAGAAGTCGAGGAAGATTTATGGACTATAAGAAGCAGCAAAGAATAGGATTGACTAAAGATCAGGATGAATCTGATAGCAGTACTCAGCATTCTGGTTGTGTGCTGGTACTGGGTTTAATAAAAACTCCTTGGCCTCTCTTTGTCAACATAGCAGCAAAAATGAGTGCAAGTGAATATTCAACACTATCAAGGGCAGCAAATGAGAATCAATACTAGGATGGTTATTTGTGCCCAATGTTCATTTGTAGACATCTCTGTAACCAGAATTCTGTCCCTACATTTCAAAAAGAATGAACAGTTTTGTACAAATTCAAATCTGTGATTATGCAAGTATGTCCAATACGGGTAATTAAATTTCATGCTTCAGGAGACAAATTAGTTGTTGAGGGATATCTGGAAAACAATTCTTCTGCATGTATGTCATTTAACAACTAGTCAGCCTCCCCAGTGGAGCTTTGTGTTTCTGCTGGGAGAAGAAGAGAGGATCTGCTAGAGGAGAATTTAATAAGGCAATTTCCTTGAATTGAGTTTGAACATCTCTTACCCTTAATTTGAGTGTTTGTGAGCTGTTGGGGTCTAAGTCTATACAAGGTGGACCCCCAACCCAAAGGACCTTGAAGAGAACAGGTCAGCTGGATTATTTCATTTATTTGGATGTCCTGAACCAAACATTTAGAATTATCCCCTGGAAGTCCTATTTTCTCTTGATATCCTTTTGGCCTAAATGGATTAGGTAGGAGAGTTTTGGTTTGCAAGAATGGAGATCTAGAGAAAGAGTTGATAACACATGGGTTGTGGGTTCTCCCAAGTCCTAGTTAACTACATCACATTTTTATTTAGCTAACATTTGCTGTAAAACAATGTAATTCTTCATGAAACTAGAGAGTGAATTTGGGGAGAAATTGGTGATAGGGTTTAATTTTCCATGAAAGAAAACTGATCTTTTGAGGTAAAATTTTGAGAAGGCTCAAAAGTAAAAGCTATTTGTAGGGGAGATACAGCAGATATCCAAAAAATGGATGTTGTTTGGACCAATAGAAAGAATTTCATGCTTACTTATACATATCAGATAAATATTAGAAATTAAAAAATCCTTTGAAAACTTTTTATTATTTTATTATAGTGTTGTAAAAGAAAACTGTCAAGTTTGAACCAACTTTTGTACTGAGTTTATTATTAAACTCAACTTAGCTCCTAGCATCTCATGTGTCTCTCCAGCATTTATCAGGTTACAATTCACTGACTTCTGTGAAAAGACATATAGATTTAAAGGACACTTAGCCCAGTCTGCTAATGGGAAGATTCTAGTTCTTGACTCCTTCATGTCTGATTAATATTCAGTGTTACAGTCTAAGGAAAAATTGGGTCTATAACTCCAGTGGTCATAAAGAAAATCCTGAGCAAGAAAACCTTTGAGAGCAGGTCCAGGAAGATCTGAAAGAATAGTCTACTCTATTGGATTTGGAATTGGGCTAGAATCTTTACCAAAATCATTTATATTCACAGCTGCTCATCACAATGGGTAGTTAATTTTATTAATGAAGTAACAAAATTCAGAGAGATTGAAAAGCTTGCCTAAAATTAAATAGCATCTTCGTGGTAGAGCGAAAATTGTAACTGCCATCTGAATGATTCCAAATCCCACGTTCTGTTTATACTCAGATCAGAACAGGAAGAAGACAGTGACAATGGCAGATTGTATTTCCAAGCATGGATACAATAATATTTCCATACCCACATGGTGCTTTAAAACTTGGTCCCTTTCACCGAGTGGTAGAGTCTGTGTTCCCTCCCCCTTGAGCTTATATGGGGCCTGTCATGACTGTATTGATGGTTGCAATAGAAATGACACCATTCAATTCTCAAGGTTAGGGCATGAAAGACAATCCTCTTTTTGCTGTCTCCTTCTGAGTGAGTCTTCAGAGGACTAAGCTCACAACCTTTGAGCTGCCTCAAATTGATTACCACATAGAGTAGAAAAGAACTACTTTTGGGCCTAGGCCCAAGTTACATGTTTGTAAGCAAATAAATGTCATTGTTTTAAATTATGTATGCTGGGATAATTTGTGATGCACACATAGTAACAGTGACAAAATGAATCAACTCCATATTTAGAATCATGATCTTGGCATAAAAAACAAGATCATATACATGTATATGTATATGCCCCCAGATGCATATGTATAAATATATGCATAAACATGAATATACAAATGTGGCGCTCCTGAACACAGCACTGGTAGAATTCATGACAAGGAAGCATGCGTACATGCCTTCCTTGTCTACTTCAATGCCCTTCTACCAATACCTCCTGAACAGAGACATTTCCAGGGGACTTTAGATGTGAAGACTTCCTTTTATGTGATTGGTCAGCCCTCTGTTTCTTACAGTGGACAGAGAGCTATCATAGTCCTCAGAAGCTCTCAGTTATGATGCACTTTGTTCCCTCCCCCCTCCCCCCATTAAAACTACCTTCCTCGGATGCACTAGATCTATGGGTCACTCAGGCTGACCATTCAGGGATCCTTATTTCCATTTCAGAGACTGGTTCAAGAGTACGTGGACGGTCACTCACATAAGGCCCATTTGTGTACACCTTCAGAATGACAGTTGGACCTTGGAGAAGGGATGTCCTCTGGGGTTAATTGTTTATTAATTCTAAATGTTCACCTCTCTTTATAGTAATGCCCTTTGCCATATAACTTTGTAGTTGTTCACATGAAAAAATATAGAATGTGTTTCTTTGCCCCTTGAATTTGGACTTGGCTGCATGGCTTGCTTTGGTCCATGGGATAAAGATAACCACAATACAAACAGGGTAGTTTAAAACACACATGTGCTTTGAGACGTTCCCACTTGTACCTTGTTTTTGTCTTGAGAAGGGATTCCACAATGTAACTCCTTCATCTTGGCCTGAGAAGGAACTTGTGAAACAGGGCTACTGGATTGCCTCTGAGTGAAGCAAAGTCTCCCCACAGTCAGCCTTCAAATTGATAAGAAATAAATGTTCCTTGCAGTAAGTTTTTGAGATCTGTGGTTATTATGCAACATTTTTAGAAACAATAACAGGTAACTAATATGCATTCTTTCCAAGGAGTTACCAAGCCAGGCAAGTGTAAATTGAGATTACTAATGGCTGCCTGAGGATGAGGCCAGTCAGGGACCGGCAGGACCAAAACAAGGAGAGGAAAACAAATGTACCTGAGCCTGTGGATCCAGCTGCTGCTGAAAACATTTGGCTCTGCCTTTGACATTTCTGGTGACAAGGCAACAAATTCCTATTTTTTTGCTCAAGATAGTTTGAATACAGTTTCTGTCACTTGAAGCAAGAATAGCCTAGACCTGTACATGTGTCAAATAAACCGCATCTGATGTGTTCCTCGCCGCTGGAGCTGACGGCTTACTACTACCCACACTGACTTTCAAGCACCTGGAGACCTGAATAAATGCCTTTTGCCCAGGTGCTCTTTCAGAAGGTATCAGTTCACGTTTTCCCGAAATCATAAATTGCCTTATCCGTCCTTCCCTCACCCTGGATGAGAGGCAATAGAGCTTGACCAGCAAAGGACATGCCTTGGAATACTTCAGCTGGTGGGGTTGTCATCTGAGAAGAAAAACTAGCCTCTGATTCTCCTAGGGGCTCAGCAGGGCGCTGTCAGGAGTCTTCCCCTTCCCCTTCTTCCTGGGGGCAGGCAGCTCCCAGTCAAATTTAGTGATTGGCAGTTCCATGCTTGATTTGCAGGTTCTGGTCCTAGAAAGCTAGTTCATGTCCCAAAGGTACACACCTTCTGTTAGAATAAACTCTCCAAGATGTGTGTACACATACTGTTGTTTTCCAGTTCTCCAGATACTTCAGACATGGAAGCTGGAAAGATAGTCTCAGTAACACCATCAGACTGCATAGCCTGGGATTATTTGAAGGACAGCATTTTCTTACGAGCACTGAAGATTCTGGGATTCAGTCTTTTTCCTGGATTACTGTTTTCTCATCAGTCCCTTTAATCTCCCCCTTCATCCTATTGCAAGGACTTTCTATCTTACCCTTGACCTGTGAGAGGAGAAAAACTAGTCATGCACAGACATTCCCTCAGTAAGAAATGGTGGACCTTGAATTGCCGCACAGAACAGAGGCCCCAGGCCCTTGCCAGCATATGGGTCCAGGCCCAGAAATCAAACGTGATGTTCCCTCCATGGCAGTTGCACCACGCAATAATGACAGGTCCGGCGGGCTTATGTTCTTTCAACTTTAATTATAAAGCAGAAGTGTAATGAGACTGTGGCAGAGAACTGCAGCGGAGCTTGACAAGGCATTTTATCACCTTATCGTATTCAGACACAGGCAAGCCTAGCAGATGATGTAGAGCTCCCAGACTGCCTAGATGTTGGTTGACCTACCATTTGGCCACACCTGTGGTATGCCCTCCGGGGGCAGGACTGGATCCTGAGGTCTAGGAAGTGGTCAGGAGTGTTGACTGAAGGTGTCAGAGTCCCTGTGGGATTCCTCAGAGCCCCCCCCTACTTAGGAGAGCTTCTTAGGAGACATACACCCCCACTTCTTAGGAGAACTATGGCCCCTGCAAGGCCATGTTGTGAAGGACTTTGCAGCACCTTAGGCGAGTTAGGCACTTTCAGAAAGATCCCTTTAATCTTTGCAATGACACTTTGAAGGAGATTGACTAAGCACTGCCGTAGTCTTCCATAGCCATTCTTCCCTTTTTCCTACCCAAACTAATGTCACTTGTTCACTTGTTTTTATTCAGGTTGACAATATGCCAAGTGCCAAGGAAGCAAACCTGATCTGCTAGAAAAGCATATGGTGCAAATATAACCAATCAGCAGTAAGTGTAAGTCCACCAGGAAAGTCTGAGGGGAATTACTATTTTCCCCACCAAAAAAAAGAGTGGGGGGAGGGGATGACAGATGCAGCTGATTTATGCTTTTTACTCTATCTGTAACCTACCCTTCTGCCTTCTTTCTCATAGAAGGTGGTCAGAATGCCGCTTTCTATGAGAAAGCAGGAGCTGTCTCACAACCCACCAGGAGAAGATAATAGATCAGGAAGCTTGAAGGAACCCCAACCAATGCAAATGCACTATTATTTCCATTTTACAGATGGGAAAAATGATACTCAGAAAGACGAAGTTATGTGAACTGGGTCACAACATAGGTCAAACTTCTGTCTCTTTAAGTCTAAAGTCACTTTTCTTTCCCTAAATTCTGTTTAGAATATAGTCTTTAGGGACTTTAAAGAACCTCTGTATTTCTATATTTTAATGAATGAAATGTACAGAAAATGTACCATTGCTTTTAAGAGGGTCAAAGTCGCTAAGGTAAAAATGTCAATTAACAGAGAAAGGGGAGGGATAGTGAGAAGGAGGCTCAGAAAATTCTTACATATAATTTGGAATTCTCTTAGATATAGCCGTGTGTGTGTGTGTGTGTGTGTGTGTGTGTGTGTAAATTGTGAGGTGTATAATAGGATTAGAGAAAAACTACAGAGAAAGGATGTCACTAAATGGAAGTTATATGTAAATTTGAGGGAAGCAACTTAACTTCTAAAAGTGTTCCAGCAATAACAAACAGGGTTTTCTTTTTTCCCTACCCTTTTTTTCACCCTATTAAAATGAGTTTCAGATGCACAGTTACACTAGAGGAAAAGAAAGAAAAATACCATTCCTGTCCAAGATACTTTATTTGAAGGTTTTGTTGTTGTTGTTGTTGTTTTTCTATTTGAAAGGTTGAATCTTCTCTGTCCTTTACACCCAAGTGAGGGTGAAGTTATCCTGAAAAGTCACTTTATTACCTTTAAAATGGGTTTTTTTAAAAAACAGCAGTGGGAGGGAATCTTGTGAGGCACTTCTTTCCCTTTAATGAGCTGTGGTTTCCTGATATAGCTTGGATCTACTTTAAAAGCTTCTTTATTCACATGCAGTTTAACTCAAGAAGAATTAAGCAGGTCAAACCCCAACTAGTTTTTCACTTAGACCAAAAATAAATGATTTTCCGCTGGAAGTACCTAGAGAAGAATATTCTAAGGTGAGATTTGATCTTAAACTCCATCACCCAAGAACCCCTGAACTCCAGGGATATTGGTTAGGCTTTGATCACAGATATTTAAAATAAAAAAGATCCATTGTGTTTCTAGCATAACTCTTACCTATGTCTTGCCTTTAGATAGGAGATATAATATTGAGTCTCTCTCAACAAAGGTATACCTTCCTTGGAGGTAATTTCTGGAGATATGTATGGCTTGATGCCAACTTTTCTCAATTAGCTGACTTAGTACCACCTTATCTCAGATCAGATGGCTCAGAAGGATCCTTTCTTAACTGTCTAGTCTACCTGCCAGCAGTCTAGGAATATACAGCTATGATTTATCTAGATTACTGCAGTGTGATGGGCATAAACTTAGCACAGAGAAATGAGGGATATCTGAGGGTGTAGAATCACATGTTAGAACGTCAACGTTTGCATGGCCAGAGTCATGCCAAGGGTGTATGACATCCATCCAGAGGAAGCCAACCTATGTTCGCCCTGTCCCCACTGTAGCATTTTATTCAGGAAAGTTTAGATAAAAGTCAATAATAGCCTTAAATGAATCAAATTATGAACAGTAGCTGTTGCAGAGGAGCAAAGAAGCAATTTCAGGTAAGTGCATGTCCCCACAATCAAGGACAACCTAAGAATGGGACAATTGTCAGTGCTCAGAGGACAAGGCCATTCCCACCCCCTACTGCCCAGGAGAGGGAGATGCAGGACTACAGAGGAGTTAAGCCCCAGCCCAGTTGGATCTATGTTCATTTGTTGAGTCACTTTGATAACAAGAGCTAAGTTATTGAGCTCTTACCTTGCAAGGCAGCATGATAGGAATTTGACTGGGAGTAACTCATTTTGTTCCCAGAACTCTATGGGGTGAACTCTATAGAGTTCCTATTAGATCCTTTACTAGAAGAAGAGACTGAGACTTGGAAATTAAGTAACTTGGCCCTATCACTGTCGTCGATACTGGTTGACCCTTGATTCAGTGTGGTCAGCCAGAATCCAGGCCTGACTTCCCAATGTTAAGTCAAGTGTCTACTGCAAGCTGGGCACTGAGAACATCATTGTTACTGAAACATTACCCTCTGGTTTTCAGAAGACTACTTGTCTACTTTTCTATTTATAAAATCTAGCTAGTTCTGAAAATTTCCCCATGCTGAAGGGCATTCCCTGCTTCCAACCTCTTCCCACCCCCAATTTCTGGACCTGTCTGCGCAATCCCCTTGACAGTGACTGTTCTATTAGTGGCTTCCAAGTTTGGCTGCAGGAGATTCAATCTCTTCAATCTCCACTGTCAGGGTTGCGGTCAGGGTGTGGATAGCATTTATAATTCCCAGTTGATCCAGTATTTCTCCAGAGCTGGGAACCTTTGCAGTGGGCCAGGGGCAACTAATGGTTCCCAATTCCCTCACTTTTATTCTCTGTGGCAGGTGGGCCAGTCCACACACAGGGCAAGCTGCAGTGGAAATTGCCATGTTCTCTGTTAACTATATAGTTTAGCTACAGTTCTGGCAGGAAGTATTAAGAAATTGAATTCTGATTTCCCACCAACTAGTCCTGGAGGGTTGGAGAGTCATTTTGGGGCTGTTAATAGCAACTCTGGGGTTTTACTTCTAGTGACTTCCCCTGGGAGGAACCAAAGAGCCAGTGGAAACTCGATGATACAGTTTGAAGAGGGTTATTGGTCCCATGATTATGATAAACGGAGTAGATCATTGCTACTTGGAGGAAGGTAATTTGGGTGGCTTTATGAGTAGGTCATTTTTTGGGCCTCTTAGTTGTTTCCCTTTTCAATCAACTTTCACAATAAGAATAAAAATTATATGTATCACATAGCACATATAGCACATAATTAATTTTCCTTTTTCAAAGAGCTTTCCATAACCATACGTAGCTTAACTAATGAACTAATGTGGGAGGAGGAAGTTTGGTGAAAAATTACCACCAAGTAACAATTCCAGCTGAGATCATGGTTCTCAGGCCTATTTATTTCTCTTCCCAGCTCTGTGTTGATGGTCTCTGGGCTTCAGCTCACTTGTAGGTACCAACTTGATTCCTTTTTAGAGTTATTAAGTGACTGTTCATGATCACCTACTTAAAGATCTCTAGACCTGCTACCTGCCCAGGCAATCCCAGATCTAGAACAGATGCACACATGCTTAGGAACAATCCCTAAAGGATTTGTTTCCATCACCACACCATCTGATGCTCTGACCTTATTCAAGGATCACCTGTAGCTATTTCTCAAGGAATTCTGCAAAAACAGGAAAGATCTCAAGCTCAAAGTTATCCCATAGTTTCTGTTCTTTTGTATAAAGCTGCTTGATATCTTGATCTTATTCACCACCTAAACTCTATAATAATTACTAAGTTAAAATATAATGACAATATACAGGAGCAAAATCACAGACTTTTATGAAATCTGCACCCTCATGGATCCATTTTGTATGTAATAAGGATGTAAGAAACATGTAAAATGTTTAATAGCAAATGGTGTTATGAATGCTTCTACCCCAGAAAAATTCTTCAGTGAATCATTTTCAGTCAACTTTTGAAATAGTTGCAGAGGGATTTTTCTCAGTCCAAAGAAGTCAGTCTATTAGGTACAAATAGAGATATTTACAAAGGGTTTTTTTTTTGGCCAAATATTTTGCATTTAATATACTAATGATCAATTCAATTCCTTGAGGATGTCAGATTTCTGAGTGTCAGGCCAGGGATATCTAGAGTATCCAGGCTGGGGAGTGGATATTGGGCAATCCTGATGAGGTTCAATCCTCTTCTTCCCTCTGCAGGATCACCATCTAAGAAAAGAAAAATTCATCCACCTCCCTCCCCAGTCCCATAGTTCAACCAAAAGCTTGAATATTGTGGAAGAAGCAGAGAGACAATTGAAAGGTTGGAAAATGAGATCTATAAGAATAGGAAAGGAGTAGGGATCATTGAAGCTTTGGATGAAAAGGTTGAGAAATGGTTTAACAGCTTTCTTTCCTTTGGAGCCATCTTTCATGGTGAGGAACACAGCCAGCTGTTCAGCATCTCCACTGAAGATGAACTGGGAGGAAATGGGTTCAAACTACAACATTAGGGATTTAGGACACAAGAAGGAATTTCCTGACTTTGAGAAATGTTAAACATCAGGAAAAGTTACTCTGAAGGATTGAGGAATCCCTTTCTCCTGGGATATTTAAAACAAGAAAATTTTCTTAGCTGTCTTGAATGATTTAAAAGTCCTGCCTAACCATAGGGGGATGGAGGAGATATGACCAGATAATCTCTTTCAGAGTATCTTTTGATTTTAACCATGAAGGAGGCGTTTTTAGAGTTGTTTTTAAAAAATAACCTGCACACATAGACTTACATTATTGACCTTCTTTTGTCAATGTAGTATAAAATTTGTGTTGAAGTGGCATTAAAAAGAGGATTTAACACCAGAATTTAAGACAATCCCTATTATAACACTAACAATTTGTATTTGGAAAAACAGTAATGGGGGAGGGAGGGTGTAGAGTAATTAAAACACACTTAGTTTCCTCACCTGTAAATTAGAGCTTAAACAACATCTATAATGCTTAAATCATAAGGTTACTGTATCAAATAAATAGAAATGATTTTAACTGGAAAAATTATGTTATACAAATGTAAAACATTGTAATGGAAAATACTTTTATGTAAGCAAAATCTCTCTCTCTCTCTCTCTCTCCCCTCCCCTTTGCTTTTTTCCTCCCTTAGCCTTTTCTTCATTTCTCTAAGAACTAAGATTCAATTCTGACAGAGGAAATCCTAAACTCTTAAGGTACAGCTGGCTGTTCTTGCCACACCTCTGGCCCACTGTCAAGAAGAAAATTTAGAGAAATTCACTTTGAAGTCTGGCCTTGGAATAGTTCCTGATCATCTGACAAACCTGAGGGCTTCCAACTAGAATTTTAAACCTGGGCAAACATCTGAGCTTCCCATCAACCACTTGGCTGGGCAGGATCCAGGTGAACAGGCTGTCATCTTGTTCCAAACATTCCCAAATGATTTTCACAAGAAAAGAGTCGGAGGGGTCACGTGGTTAAAAAACAGCTAGGGAGCCTTACCGAAGAGATTCAACACAGGTTCTGGAAAATGACTCGAGTTACAACATGCCGGTGCCATTTGCGTGGCTAAGAAATTATCAAAAGATGCTGCCGACAAATCCTTGGAGGCTCAGCCTTCTCTCCTCTCCTTAATCTGGTGAGCGTTGACTAATTGGGAAAGTGTTGATTAGGAAGGTACATCACTATTTCAGGGCGGTTCCCTGAGGGCCTGGGTTTAAGCAGAAGAGAAGCAAGCACTCTGCTGCCTCCATCTTCCCAGCTCCCCAGTCATTTCTTTTTTTTTTCCGAAACTGCCTCCCCTTCTGGGACAATGTCCTGGAGTCTTGCAGTTGGCTATTTCCCATCCATGGTGCTATTGTAATGGAACTTGGTTGGGATTTGAAGCCAGTAAAATTCGATCTCAGTTCTTTTCAAACTTTCCCCTTTTTAAAGAAAAAATTTATTTTACCCAAAAATACCAGGCCAAAAAATGAAAGGGCAGGAGGAAAGAAAATGTGATGGCAGTTTACAAATTACTGAGAACCACAATGAGAATTGCCATCAAAATCTTTAAGTGCAGGAAGACTCTATTCCCTAAAAGGTGGAATGAGAGACTAACAGATGTTGGCAACAATTGCACTGGGTAAACTTATCCAGGCAGGCAAGTCCCTCCTGGGGAAGGGTTTCTGTAACCATATCCCGAAATGGACACTACTAACCCTGAAGTTACCCATCTGCACTCCCCACCCCCCAAGTCAGAATGCATGCTTGCAGCACCAACCCGATCCCAAAAGGGAATGCTACTGAATACTTTCACTTTTATCCTCCACATAGTTGATTTTTTTCTAGGACTTGACTCTTAGGGAAAAAATTTTCTCTTCCTTCTGGTCCCTTGGCAATTTCTTAGGTGAGATGGGAGAACAAGAGCTAAAACAAATGCTGCTTCTGAGGAAAAGGCACATTGCAGGTGAATGTCTGTTGTTTAGTTTATTCCCACTTTTTCCTTTTCCCTCGGGTAGACAGAACAGTTGTTTTAGCCCACGCTACATGCTGAGTGTCATTATGACTTGACATAGTGAAGCTCACACCAAATTGAGTGTGAGGGGCATGAAACTACAATTTCTTGAGTTATGCATCTTTAACCTTCAAATTAATACTTTTTGGGGGAAATGGGAGTGCCCCCTCCTCCCTATAGAGTTAGACACCACAGCAGGTTGTTGGAGGGAAATTACATTGATGAAATGGTTAGACAGTGATTAATATGCGCCATAACTCATCGTGATATCCCTGTTTCAGCATTCTCTTCTTCACAGAGTGATGTCCAATTACTCAGTATTGATCAGCAATTGCATCGCATAGACTAGAAGGGCAGCATCAATTCATTTCATCCTATTGCGTTTCAGCCAATAACAATTGATACTTGGCACATGTTTTCCAGAGACATTTGTGTGCCATCAGGGAGTTGACTAACAGGTTGGCAGTTTGTATGTTGCTGAAAAAAGGAAGAAAAGTGTAAATTTTGCTTATGAGCTTGTTCTTATACCGGAGGTGGAGAGAAAAGCCGGGTTCTCCCTCCTTATCCAAATTTCGTCTCTGCAGTCAGCAGTTTGCCCCTGCCAACCTGTTCACATTCAACCTGTTCACACTGTGTCCTTAGTTTTTGTTGATAATCATGTGAATAATTAAAGTCCAAATGCATGAAACCCACATAAATCATCTTCAGTGGGCATGTAATGGACCTGTGCTCAGCCATTGCTCACAGTATAAAGGCCAAAATATTCATGATGTCAACTAGACGTGCCATTGCCTCCTACAGAATTCATAGTAGCCTGCTTGTCAATCCAAACCCATCACCTTCAAAGGAGTCAGCAAGCATCACAGGCACACTGACTACTGATGGCCTTCCAGTTGTTGCAACCATTGATGTTACGTAAGCAGATGACATGCTATTTGTTTTAAAAGTCCCACTTGCTGTATTTGGCCATTCCCTGCTGTGGTCTTAGCATTTGTTCCCTGCTTACTTTTTCAAAGTCCAAACAGCACCGTCCAGAGCTATTAACCTCTCTGACTAGTGTCATCAATCATGTGCTTGGCACATGGGCTCTGCTAGACAAATCTAACAACATCTGCCATATATTCTGCAACTTCCTTTTGATTCCTCACACTTTATTTTCACTTTCATCTCTGCTTGCTGGTGAGATTTATGTCTAATTCCACTCAGATGCCAGGGAGCTGGTAACATGCCATTCTTCCACAGGGCAGCATGCCTTGGGAGATATTGGGGAGGCTACTAGTTCAGGATTGGCAGGTATTTTTGGTGCTCTGGTGCCAGCTTGCAATGGTCACTGAAATGTTTCCAAGAACCTCCTTGATGCAGAGGGACCCGTACCTGCACAACCATGTTAGGGGGCCAGAACAACAAGTACATTAGAGTTCAGCCATTGAAAACATTCATTTTATTTAGAAAAAGATTACACACCACATTTCCTATCCAGACATAGGAAGATTCCAAGGGTACCCAGTTGTCCACCGAAGTCCTGCTATTGTTCAGCTGAACCCCTCCTTTGCCACTCCCAGAGGAAGATCCCATTTTCCTTTTCTGACATCACAGTTCTCAAGACCAGCCATTGGCTGGCGTAACAGGGCCATGCCTGCTGCTCTGATGGTGCCTTTCAAGTGCCTAAGATGACACCAGGTCATTTATTCTGACTGAAATGCTCAGGAGTCCTAAGATCCACAGCTGTGGCTCCTCACAGAGGTGTTAATAATGCCCCCATGTATTTCCTTACAGGCAGTTTCTCTAGCCAGTGTCCTTGGGACTTATAGATCAGCAATCTTAAGAGAAAAACCCAAGGTCCTGAAATACCCATCTGTCTATTATTTTATTCGTCACTTTGTGAAAACTTAAACTTATCCTTAGTCTCCTGTGATAGAAGGTGAAGAGCATGCAGGAGAGATAAATGAACTGTTAAATAAAAAATATCCACTTTCATGAAAATGTCATTGGTAATGAAGAACATATTTAAAACTTCTCTGACATCCAGGGCCATTTAAATGACCAAGAAAAGGGAACACTCCTGCTTCAAAGGTTTTATTTTGTTTGTTTGGTTTGGTTTTAATATTTGGTAACTTCACTCTTGGCTCACTAAGCCTAACATTTATTTTCTTCAATGAGCATCATAAACTGCAAAACCTTTTTTAAAGAAAGAGACTTGTTTTTATAGCTTCAAGCCCATTTATCTTCATGGTATAAGATCTACTTTTTATAAGGCTGCAAAGTGAGGGATCATGTTTTTAAGGCCCTCTTCTTTAGAAAGAATTCTTAAGTTGCTAATGTTTAAGTGAAAGAGAAAAATGAGAGCACTGATTCAGTCAACATGGATGTATCCTAATTCCAAAGAACTCCCAAATATTTAATAAAAAAAAATCCATAATAGGCTTAAGTGAAGTAGGCAGCAAGACACGCATCGTATGATGCTCGTGATAAAGAGTCCTGTAATTGAGGTGGTGTGAAAGAGCAGGGCCAGCCCGCAAATACATTGATATTACACTTTTTCCCCTTGAATGCCCTCCCCACCCACACTAATCCATGGATCTGAAGGGGAATAATCCACTGACATCCAATTTTCAGGGAGAATTTTTTTTTTCCTTCCTGAATGAGGCAATTTGTTCATGAAGTAAGTGTAAGTATTAACTCTTTCTCAGCTAAATGGTCCTCACACACACACAAAAAGATTAATTCTGGCATTAGAGATTAAGGTCACTAAATCAAAAACCTAGTCAGATGCCCTCAATTTCTAGTCACAGCCCTTCCTGTCTAGAAAAATAACAAGAGAAACTGTGATTTCCCAGGAAAGCAGAAACAACTAGAGAGTTCAATTTTGAAGCTACAAAAACCTCACAAATGAAATAGGGTAGTGGTTCAACTCTACCCAGGGTCTAACTCTTCTCCACCTCAAAGCTGGTCCTAGATATATAAAACATGAGTGCAAAGTTGAACAGAGTGTAATGGGAGAAAAATGTAGAAGCAAATTACAGAGAGAATGAAAAGCTTCAAGGGCAGGCATATTCAAAAAGTGTTATGGGAACATAGAGGGTAAGTTTGACTTTGCTGAGTCGACAAGAGGAGAGACCTTCTCACAGGGAAAGTAGGGTTGGAAAAGGAGAATGGAATGGGGGAAAACAAACCAAAGGAGAAATAAGCTTTGTGCTACCAGCAGCCTCGAGAACAAAATGCAACGTGCCTTGACCTGCTACTATATATCATTTATGACAATAACTTATTTTACAAGTCTTATTCCCAAGGCAGGTCTTAGGCCCGTTGGCATTCACCACCCATTCTTATCCAAGTTTCCTTGCGGAGTCATTTGGAGGTTGTGCACATGTGCTCACAAGAAAAGTCTAGGCAGTGATCACAAGGGACCCACTGCTTTTCCTTTCCTTACTGTGGGTTCCCTCTGTTAGGCAGCTTGGTTTCTGCAGACTTATTGCTAGTTTTCTTGAGTTCTTTTGCATGCTTCAGGCCCTACCTGACAACTTAATGCCTCTTGTTTCCCATAGAACCTCATGGGATGCTGTCTTCACTAGTACTACTTTCCTTCTCTCCTTTAAGTATGTTAGTATTCCAATCTATACAATCTAGGAAAATTTATAGTAGACAATTCTTCCCACTTTTCCCTAACTTGATGAAGACTCCTACCTACCTGGTAAATAAAAGACAACCCCCACAAGCCCCATTTATTCCCAGAATCACTCTAGCCTTTATGTCTAGCCTCCTCACCCCTCAGGTGACCTTCTTTCCAACATAATACCTTGGCTCTCCATGGCAGCACGTAGAGCAGAACACTGATATACCTGCACTCATCTCAGTCCCATTGATGGCTGTGTTTGTGTTCTAGCTCAGATGCCCTCAGATTCATGTGTTCTAGCTCAGATGTCTCATCTGAGGCATGATAATTGGAGATTGATATGAAGAATTTTTTAAGAAGTCCCAGTAAAGTTGAACCTTTTATATTAGTGCTGTGAGTTGCAGGACATGGGAAAGTTGATCTAAAATGGCCTTTTGAAATAAGAAAGATTTTGCTGGTTCTTATAATTGCACTGTCAAGGGGGTCCACTTCTATACATCTTGCTTCAGTGAGTGCTGAGACAATGGAATCAGGACCCAGTTTCTCCCCTTCCACTTCTTGAGGCTTCTACCTTGGCTCTGTGATCAGGCTGGTTGGTAGCTGGTTAACTGCCAGCATAGTCCAGTACTATATTACTCTCTGTTTACCTCAAACAGAAAAAAAGGTGGCAAACACTTCTCTTTCTCAGCAGCGTTGACGGTGATGATGGTACTTCCTTGATCCATGGTGACAAAGTGACACAATGTTCCTAATGGCTCAGGAATGTGTTCCTTGTTCTGCTGCTGAATCTAGGGGTGAAAACAACTTTGCTTGGAAGCACATGACTAAGGGAGAGCAAACAGTGCATTTCCCAGAGGAAAGTCAGAAGGCTCTTTTGATATTTTTAAAATTTTAAGGGTGGTGATGACTAGGAAGACATAGATGCTAACTAGACAAAATTCAAAAATTAGTATTTTTGAATGTGTGTTCTTAAAATGTTATGGTTATGGTTATATTGCATGAAGGTGATTGAACAACTTGTTAAACCACATTGAGTAGCGTTATTTTTACTTATCTGTGCCTTTATGTTTGAGACGTTGTGAAACAATGTGTGGGAACAGACAAGAGAGGGAGATGACTTGGGCAGAGACACAACAAGGGCTCTAAAATACCTGGAAGGACACCTCCGAGTGAACAGGGTCTATTTCATACCACTTGGATGAACTAGATCAGAAAAAAAATCAGACTATGACACAAGATTCAAAAATGGTTATCTGAATGTAAACACAAAGACAACATGGATTTCAAGGAAATAAAGACTGTGTATATAATCCACTATGTATATAATCCATGGCCTCTAACCAAGACCAGCAATACAGAAAGAATAGGCAGATTGGAATATATAAAAATCAAGATCCAATCAATAAACCCAAAAGATTCAATAAATAAATCACAGGCCTATATTATACTTGGAAAAATTATTTGAACCAGATTTAAAAAAATTTTATATCTGTAATGTGCAAAATTATCTTAAAATTGTCAAGAATAAGTTGAACAATTTAGTAGAAAAGTAGGTAAAAGAACCAAATAGACAAATCATTAAAGAGCACATCTGAATGGCCAAATGCATTTTTTCAAATGCTCAAATTAAGGAGTAGTCAGGGAAATGCAAATTAAAATAACAATGAGATGCCATTTTACAATCCTCAGATGGAAAAATTAGTGAGAATTATCCTACCAAGTGATGGGGGACTGGTGGGGTTGTAATAGAAAGGGTTTTCTTACATATAATGGCAGAAAAGTGATGTGGTAGGGCTGTTTAGGAAAGCAATTTTGCAATAATTATAAAAATCAAAATTACATTTACTTTTCAACTCAGCAATTCTATTCTTGAAAATTATCTCATAGAAATAAAAACACAAATACATAAAGATATTTTTTGTGTATGTGTGTGTTGTATCATCATTATTTAAAATAGCAAAAAACTGGAAACAAAATAATTACCCAGCAATAATAGCTAAAATATCATGAAATATTTGCAACATAGACTATTACACAACCATAAAGTGAATGAACTGGGACTATAACAGTTAACTTGTTTTTTTTTTTGTTGTTGTTGTTGTTGTTTTTATATGGTGGATAAGTTAGATGTGGAAAGTATTTATAATATGGCATGGGATATAACCTCATTTTATAAAACAACTTGAATACCTGTACTATGTTAATATAGAGAAAAGTATGAAAGAGCACATGGTAGATTTTTAAAATCCATTAGTTAGGGGAAAACCATAAAGGTATGGAGAAGAACCTGGTATGTCTGGGCATGAGGGGCTTTCCAGGATGTAGGATTTTCAGAGCTAATATTAGTATAGTTTTAAGTAAACTGGGATGGTTTGTTATCTAAGGTGCTAATCCATAAAATACAAAGTTAGGAAGAAAAAAGAGGGTTAAAAAAACGGGGGTGGGAGAGATGACCAAAGTCATGTAATCATGTGCACACGTATGTATTACTTATTTGAGTTGATATTTATAAAATAACATTTGAAAATACCATTTTCATAAGGTTCTATAAGACTTGAGGAAAGATAAAATTCTGCTCACAGACTCCTAGGATTTAGAAAAAGTTACTCCAAAGATATAGGAGCTAACGGCAGCTTAAATTAGCAATATCCTTTATTCATTCATTCAGTCACTGAACATCTATGTTACTAATACAGTGCATAGAAGTGTTGAATGGATAAGAAAATGTATCATGACAATTATACTAGATAGAATTATTATAAAAACCACAACATATTATATATGCAACATGATATATTACAATAACAAATTTTTTTAATTCAGGTAAATAATATCGAATATGAGAACAAAGAAGAGAAAGTACTGGCTTTATCTAGTAGAATCATGGAAACATAACAGTAGAGGAATATTGAGGGCTTGAGGAAGCAAGGGAGACTTTTCAGAATGGAAAAGGAAAACCTAAAATGCAAAAACACCTTATACAAGGCCAAGAGTCACGCAAAAGCAAAGTGTATTTGGGAAAGAACAATAAGTTTCCTGGAGCCTGTGTTTAGGGGTCAAAAGAAATTGGGGACAGGCTGGCTAGAAGATGAGTTAGGGAGAGGTGAGACTAAGAATGGTCCCGTGCACATGGTTAAGGAGTTGGAATTCAATTTCAAAGGCTTCAGGGAGACAGAAGAAGTCTCACATCAGAGAAGAGACACAATCGGAGTGAGTTTTTAGGAAGATAACATGAGCACCAAGATGGCAAATTGACTTTATGTCAAATGCCAGTTCCAATTGATTGGTCAGGAGAGCTTGAAGGACAATGTTAAGAGAGACTGTGTGGTCACCCATGTCTGGATTGAGCAGTTAAAATGCCATGACCGTTTAGCAGAGTCTACCATCATCAAGGGGGAAGGAGAACGGTGATAAAGCTGCTGTGTGTGTCCCTGCAGGCAGCTACCAGCAATGTGGAGGAGGACTAATGAGGAGGACTAACATGTAATCTCACTAATGCATGCAGGACATGGTGGAGGCTGTGGGCATTACAGTGACAGAGTGGAGAAAAACAGATTTAGAAGAGATTTCCGAGGCCAAATCAGTAGAATCTGCCAAAAGAATTTAGGAATGGATGAGATCCAGTCACTAAGGGCACCTCTGGCTAGCAAGCGAGTTTTAGACAAGGATTGTTTTATGATATTGGAACCAAACCCACTTGGCTTCCATTCACACCTCAGCGAGGGTATGACAAGTCAGCAATTCCGGGAGCCGCCAGGGCACATCCATCGATTCTGCCACCCCAGTCACTTCCCCGTGTTGTGTCCCTAAGATGCTTACCCCAGCAGTTCTGGTGATTTATTCTCCAGAGCAGCTCTCGGAAGTTGAAAGGTTCTCCCATAGCCAAAAAACAGGAAGCATCCCCCACTCACCTGGCCGGGGGTCCAGGAAGGAATATGTGTCCGACACACCAGTCGGAGTAAGTTCCCATTATGTCAGCAGTGTTTACCATCACCAGGTACTTCCCATGACAGAGAAGCGAGGCTAAATCTCTTCTCCAGCAGACAGGAAATGACTAAGCTCAGGAAATCATCCCTTCTCCACCCACACCCCAAAATGGAGACGCTATTGAACTTTCACTAAAAATATCAATACCAGCTAAAAATAAGGTTCATCAACTCTGCCCTTGCCCCAGGAAATCCTGACCAGAGTTCATCTTACATCACCACTAGCCCTCATCAGAGTAGCTTCTCAGAGCCAAGCCCTGCCTGTCCTTTGAACTTCACTTCCCACCTGCCTCCCCCCAACAACAAGCAGGTGAAGACTCGCTGGCCATGCCTGTAGTGAATGGTCTTTCTAGGGGATTCTTGGTTTTTCTAAAACTTCCACAAGCACACGCCCCCAAGTGGGTTTCTTTCCTGTCTGGTTCACTTCCTTCAGGCTCATGATGGTTTCAGTGTCATTTTCCAGAACAGGAAAGACAGCACAGAACTTGACCTTTAGTCACCTTGAGTGGACACAGCAGTGACCGGAGGAGTCGTCCATTAGGGAAGCAGTGACAGGCATCAGGGAAGCGCCTGAAACATTGGGTGGTGATGCTGTTTTTGCTGGGTTTTAGGGCTGCTTCTGCTGCTCATTGCAGGGGGCTCAATTTGCTGCCGTTTTATATTTTGTGGTAAGAGGACACAGCTGAAAGCTGTCATTTACCTTTTGAGAGGAGATGCTCCTGATGGGACATCTAGGGGCAGAGTTGGGGGGGTGGGGAGGGGAGGGGGGTTCTGAACTCTAGTCCAAGGGAAAGAATGGGAGAAATGAAATGAGGAAATAAAAGAGTTTCCAATAGGAATCCTGATCCCCATGGAAGTGCTCAGATGAGCCTCTTTGTGTGTGTGTGTTTAATCACCTTGTATTTTTTTTAATTAGTTTATTTTGTTCTTTAGATCACAACCTCTGTAAGTGTTCTTTTTCCCCCCTCCCTCCTTCCTCTGGTGCCCCTTCCATTCTCTCAAACCCCACTCTTGGTTGCTTAATAGTTGCACTAAGTTCATTACTATTTCCTATGGCAGTGTCCTTTCACTGGGTGAGGAACTGTGTTGTTGGATCCAGGCAAGCCTTGCTGGTAGGTTTTCAGTCTACCCAACAGCGAACTTAAGACTGAGATGATCCTCTTACCCGAGTTCCATGAGATGCACGTCTCTCATACAAAGTGGCTGACTCTCTTCTAGTGCCAGATTCCACAGAGAACAAGACAGGATAAAAGCAAGACACAAAGTGAACCACTAATGGTTCTGAAGGGGGTGGGCGTGGGTGGGTAGTTATGGAAAGTGAAGTCAGTAGCTGAAACTCAACTGAGAACTGTGTGGTGGGTGATAGCCCTTCACCCATCCCAGAACTAGTGAGTCCTGGAAAGGGGAGGCTGTGTTTTGCAAGTGCATCTGGGAGTGCACAATCCTACTGGGCTGGGTGGCATCCTCTCAGATTCCCTCATGAGACTTTCTCAAGAAGAGCCCCAAGGTGGGATGAACAGGGAGAGTGGGGGAGGTGAATCCCGGGAATTACAAAGATGTGAAATTTATATTTGAATAAATTATTTGATGTTTAAAAAAAAAAATAGAAGAGCCCCAGGGGCTCAGGGGTACCTGCAATCCTGGTTCCCCAACGACTTTGCCAGCTTCAAGGCACACCAATGGCAAAGGGGCAGAGGGTTTGACGAGTATCTCACCAAAGTTGTGATGGGGAGGGAATTATGAATTATCTGGACACATTTCCAGACACCAGGCAGTGGACACAGAATGAGGACAGTAACAGCAGCTTAGAAGGGAAAACACACAAAGCTGGTAAGTTCAAACAGAGCCTTTGAACTAAAGCATTCGTGACTTTAAGATCTCACATAACTGGATGTCAATTTGATTCTCCTGCATGTCTCCTGGAAGCCTGGTGGTGAGGGCCTCCTTTGCTCCAAGGAGGCTCATAGTTCTTTCTACACAAACTCCAGATCCAAGACAAGAATCAGCTATTATGATGTATAGTAAGAGCGCCCCCAACTACACATGTATATGCATGTATATATATAAAATAAAGTCACATGTATAAATAAATATATATATATATATATATATATAAATACACACACACACAGAAAGCAAACAACAAAACAAGTAAGACCCTACAATAAACACATAGGAAAAAGAAGAAACCCTACTGGCTTAAAAGAAAGATGAGACATGACTATAAGCTGAAGGGGCTCACAAACCTCAGACTAAGATGGCAGGGAGAGGAGACTGGAGAATGCTCATGGTTATCAGTTCAAATTTTGTCTTCATGAGCAGGGATCTTCACACTCCTGTTCAGTGAGAAATATGTGTCCCAAACACTGCCTGATTCCACGGTAGCCTCTTAATAATCATTTGTTGAGTGTGTTCCATCACTTGCTAGCTTTACCCTAGCACTCTTTCAACCTCTTAAGCTATATCTAGGTGTGGGATAACAGCAGCATCGGCAAACACAGGTGCTGTTTCAAATGCTGGCTGTCATTCCAGACTCTTGTCAGCAATCTTTTATTCCTAACATTTGAGAACATAAAACCTAAGTCCTATATTATATATTCTGTTTCACAAATTCTTGTGGGGTCCCACTCTGGTGACATTATTACTTAGCATTAGGAGCATCCCAGCAGTAGTTTCAAAGTTTTGCAGACTGTCCGAGGCAGGGATAAGCCCTTTTCCTTTCAACAAGCTACACACCCCACCAGAGATTCGTTTTTTCACTGCTGGTTGTCAAAGTTATGCCAGATTATATCCCCTAGGGGGCAGTGTGTGCCTAAGTTTCAGTCAAACCTGGAGAGTATTTCATGGTGGCTAAGGTAATTGCAACAGCTACAGGAAATTTGGGGGTCTGAGAAACAAAATACATTGTATGGAGTTGTTCTTTAGGTCGAGCAGGAGAAAAGCCGCCTGCAAGAATTGCGCAGTAGAGGAAAACCTGGTGACACAGCAGAAAATTGGGGGATGGTAATTTTAAAGAATCCAGCCATTGAATTGTTTAAGGTTCAACACAGGAATGATTTGACATGCTTCTTAACATTTGCTAAAGGGTTTTTAATATTTTTATTTATTACCTTTCACATTTCATGTTTCTGAAATCCATGAAGAATTGCATTTCATTTTCTTATCAATTCTGAGTGGCAGTCCAAATTCAATTAAGGTTAAGCTGTTTTAATTGAGTAATAATAGTTCTTACTAGATTGAGTGCTTATAATGTTCTGAGTTTGTTGTTTTTTTTAACCTGATGACATCATTTAATTATTTACCTTACATTATTTAACATTCCTAGAGCTCTGTGAGATGAAAAGTAGTCTCATTTTATAGATGGGGGAAGCTGTGTAGGGAATTTAGATAATTCACTCAGGACCCCATGCCTGAAAATTCAACCCAGAACCTATTCTCTTATTTATTTTACTATTTTAGCTCCTAAAGAAGTGGATTTCAACATTAAAGTGTATGTATGTCACCTAGAGATCTTGTTAAAATGCAAATTCTGACTCAGGAAATCGGGGTGAGGCCTGAGAAGCTGCATTTCTATTGATTATTGACTGACCTATGGTGCCAATGCTGGCCTAAGGACCATATTTTAAGTAGTAAGAACCTAAAGGGGAGAGTGGGGGAAGGAACAGGTGTATAAAAACGGTGTAGCACAACCCCTGTCCTCAGGAAGGTCACACCTAGTAGGAATGGTTCAAACAGGCATTCAAGTAGCGATACAGTGAAGTTGTATTGTGAAGCAATATGGTGGGTTAAGGACCCCAACTATGAACACTGAACAACTCAGTAGATCCATGTGAAGGATTTCAGTGCAGGAGAATGACCCCAAAGCTTTGGAGGACTAAGCATGATGCGTAAGATGCATAGCTCCTACCTATAAGGCTTTGACAAACTAGTGGGAGACCAGTGGGTACAGACTTGCCCCTGTCACAGGCGCAGGGTTTACAGGAGGTTCCCATGTGAAATGTTAGAACATTTCACAGAATCACACTGAAATTAGAAGCTCAAGAAATTATCCCTCTCAGCTGGCCCTCAAGGGGGCTTCTTTTCTGAAAAGGAACAGGGCACAAGAGAACAAAAGTGAGCTGTGAGAGCAGGTACAGGAGATTGCCTCAGGAGCAAAGTCAAATAAGCCACAGTTCTGAAATACAATAGGACAGAAATGTAATAGGACAGAAAGCAAATTTCAGAATTAACGCAGGATCCTGTTTCCCTTTGTGGGCTCCTGTAGGGTAAATTGATTATCAGGTACGCACCCTTCTGCCATTAGCCTCAGTGACCAGCAACTCTGGTATCTCACCCTCCCCATGATAGTATACACCTGGCTCAATGGATGCGCATGTATACACATAAGTGGGCACACCTTGGACTAAGAGGGCGTGGCTAAAAGGGCAGTGTCATGGTGGGGGGAGGGGGAATCAGGGAGAACTCATGGGGGAATTCAAGTGGCTGTTTCCCTGCTGGCTGTTTTCTCCTGTTCACTGCTAAAAATCCTGTGGAGATAATGACAGGGGCTCCGACTTTCTTCTTTAAGCTGCTAGAACCAATGATGAACCTACCTGGATAAGGATGGCTGCAAAACAGCTCCGTAGGAAAGGTTAAGCTAGGAGCTGTGTTTTGGAGCAGCCATTTGTAATTCATATTAAAAAATCACCAAAGATTTTTGGTGCTGAACAGCATCCTCAGAGATTCCGATTTCATTACAGATTTTCCTTGACTTGTGTCAGGTTAAGTCCCACTTTGTAAATTGAAAATGCATTTAATACGTCCACCCTGCACTGGGGCTCAGTCACAGCTTAGCCTGGCCTACCATACATGTGATCTGAACACTGACCTTGGCTTAGAGTGGGACAAGACCATTTAGCACAAAGCCTATGTTATAATAAAGGAATGATATCCCAGACAGATGGGAGTTCTGTAGAACAATGGGGTACAAACAGATATACAGTATCCTCCAACCCTGGCGATCTGGCACACCGCAGGGCATTGGCTGTTTACTCGGGGTTGTGGCTGAGGTGGCACCGCCCAGCTCTGCTATCCAGAACCCCAAGATCCTACTGCTGACCTGGGAGAGGATCAAAAACTGAGCTTTTGAAGTCTGGTCTCTGCTGAACGTACATCGCTTTCATATCACAGTGGCATTAGAAAATTGTTAGTGGGGTCATCACACATCTGGGACTGTTGTCTGGGAATGACAGTGAGAATTGAGTATGTTTAAAAATCTTCCTATTTTTATTTAGATGCTTTTGTGCGTACAGTTAGATCTGGGAACCAGCAGCCTAGAGCAATTTTCTCCTGGAAACTTGTGAGGAAAGCTGATTCTCAGGCCCCACTGCAGAATCAGAAACTCCAGGTCTCTGGTTATTTTTCCCTTCTAAGTTCATGCAGGTCAAAGTTCATGCAGGTCAAAGTTTAAGAGCCAAAAATGCAATGCTTTCCTACTCCATGTGTGGTTGGTAATCATGCTGAGGTGTTCCTGAGGAACCCTATTACAGAAGCCACTCCCACCTGGCACTCCATGGCTATGGAGTGAAATCAGAACTGCCATTTAACAAGATTCTTGCGTGACGGGGATGTAAAGTTAGGGCAGCGCTCTGAATTGCAGGATGAGAAACTTAAACTTCTGTAGATAGAATAGGGAGCAGCTGAAGGTTATAGAGTGGTGCCCCAACTCAGTAAGGTGCTGGCTTAAACATTTTGCTAACTGTAAACTGCATTAAGTGAAAACAGTTGCTCTACAATACACCTGACTTGAATTTTAAAAAATAAAATAAACCCTGCAATATACCTTATTTGATTCGGCAAGATCATAGCACTAAATTGACTTGCCACTTACATACCCCCCACATTTTCTTGTCCCACTCATTCCTTCCTCTTCCAGGCTCCAGCAAAAAACAGGGCACAGGCTCCAGCTCTTTATTGGTGGAATTCTGCCAGTCATTGATCCAAGTGTGGGAGTTATCTCAGCAGTGCAACTGCACTCAGGCCCCAATTCCAGCTTGTGTAATATTTCTGATAATAAGAGAGCCTAAATGAAGCATCCTTTAAAAGGCCTTCACTGTTAATTTGGCACAGGGAAAAAAGCCAGCACATTATACTAGGGTTTCCAGTCATTCTGCTGGTGCTGTATAGACTCTTTGAATAGATGTCCATAATGAGATTACTCAAAATGGAATTCATTACCTGGCTTAAGATTTATTGCTTTTTAACTAGAAATATAAGGCTACACACTCTCTGCTCCCAGCGTTGGCTGTGTGACTGCAACTCTTCTCGCATGGGCACAGGAAACAGGGCAAAGAAATGCTGAGCATGGGCTTGAGGACTGGAGAGTGAAGCAATCAGCATGACTCCATTCAGGTGGGGGCATGTGTACCCCAGGACTCTGTGGCTAAGTTCTGCTTCCTTGGTCTCACCGTGTGGACTCTGGATGGACCAGTCACTTTCCCACTAGCATAATTGGAAAGACTCTGAGGGGCCCTGAGATGCTCGAGTGCTGTAAATCAGCACTGTTCAATTCTGATGAACATTAAAGGCAGTGTGTAGTTAATTCCTCCACACGTGCTGATTGCACAGTCTTCCCTCTAGGGGCTTTTGGCCGGGAGCATCCCAGACCATTTGTTCTGCCTGGCTTCTCTGTCAGGGCAAGGACCTCAAGGTGAGTTAATAGACTTGGGCTCTCAGCATTTTATTTTAATCTGTATTTACCGACATATATATTTTAACAAACCTCTGGTACGTGGCATGCCATTGAACACTGTACAAAATAGATGTGAGTCAGAACTCTCTTTCTTTGGCAAAGGGCAGCACCTACATTTAAGATGACAGTGGGGTGTCTTTCTTGCACCCTAATCATGATGCTGGGTGACCTTCACATGCTCCTAGGTCTTGCAGGCTTTTGCGTCTTTGCATTGAGTCCCCCTCCTCCAGACCAGCTGGAGCAGGGGGAGGTCATGTCTATGCGGACAGCTCTCACCACCACCACAGCCGCTCCATTTCCTCTGTGCTCACCCCCTTTCTTCCTCAAATGCCCAGCCTCTGGCATGCAATATAAAAATATTGCTGATGTTGGCTCTGCTCAAGATAATAATCTTAAATAGATGATACTTACATGGGTAATAGGAGAAAGTAAAACAGGATGGGCAAATTGATAATTGCAGATTAGGAGGAAATATAATTATCAAACCAAACAAAAGCCAAATGTGTGTGTGGGGGGGTAATAAGCATGATGTGTTAGAATTGTTAAGAGTGAGATATGTTCTTTTACAAGTCTCCATCCCCGAGGTAACACCTCAGCAGCATCCTTATGTGTTGTGGAAGTGTATGTAAGATGGCACATTCTGTTTGTTTGAAAATTTCACATTTTAAAAGGAATTATTATTACAAACATTTTTTCTCATAGCTTAAGGCATGAATGTCAGGGGTGGGGGAGCGGGGTGGGAAGGGGATATCATTAGAGGTTATATTACCCAGGACAGTTGCAGCAAAGCCAATATTCTGATTTTTTACTGTTATTTTAATTTGTATATAAGCCTTGTCAGATAGCCAGACATATTTTTAAAAATGCAAGCTAATAACCATCATCATCTGATGTTCCTGAGACAAATATGACAATGACAACATGCTATTAAAGGCCATGTTTGCACTATCAAAATAATGAGACCATGGCCAGACTGCCTGATAATTTCTGTTATCTTTCAGTCAATTTGGATTGTCACTTGGGTAACATTATAGACAGATCTGGAATCAGCTGTTTACATAGCTAGAAAATACCACATTTTCCTTTTCTGCTGAATGCAAAATAGGACAAGCATCTTTGTGTCCTATGACCTTCGAATCTGATCAAGATTATCCCTCTCCACTAGCCCTTAATGGTGACTGGGGTTTGGAGATGAGCCCACCATAGCACACTTCCCTTAGCCTGAAGGCAAAATGATCAGGAAAATCTTTCCCAGTGCACTAAATGCCCATGAAATGAATTCAGTGAGTGCCCCAGGTAGTGTGTTTTAGGTCATCTTACACCTCCTCCTTCAGTCTTAGTCTCCTCAGGGAAGATCAGATGGATACCTTTAGGGAAGTAAATTTCTAGCACTGTCCAGTTTAGATCTCCAAACATATGTCAGTGAGTTCCCTACTTGCTCTTTCCCTGACTAGGACAGTTGGATGGAGTCTGTTCTGGGACCTTCCCAGTGGCATGTTTACCTTGTGGAATGATTGAATAAGGATCCAAACTTACTTATTTTCTGTTATTGTTTGTTGATGCTATTGTTCCTGCATCATAACATGAGCTAAAACAAAACCAAGATTTTTCTCCGAAACAATTGCTATTACTCATTACTGGAATATGCCTAAATTACAAGAATTGCCCACATATTGGGGAAGAGGCTGAAAAGATTTAACCAACAAACTTATAAAGGAAATAATAGCTTGTATGCCAACATATCTTAAAAGTTTATGAAAACAGAAACACGCTGTTGTCAGAGGACAATAGGTCTAAAATGTTCACTTCTTTTTTTTTTCACTATCAAAGATTCCAACATGGATATACATTCATAGAGCAGAAATTGGAAGCTGTCCTTCATTCTTCTCCACTTTTCCCATCTGCATCCTTTCAGAAAAGCAAATGCTTCTACCCAGTTCTTTCCTTATAGTATGTATACATATATGTCTATAGACAATATAGAGTATGCATGTACCTATATATACACATCTATAATTTGCATATATATAATACACTTGTGCAGACTTTAAGAAATAAAGTGGAATCACTCATACTGGCCTGCAATTTGATTAAAGGCGTTTTCTGTATCAGTACATGCAGTGCTATTTCATTTGCTGTACCAAATGCCTAATGTTAAGGATGAACCGGTTTATTTATTTATTATCCTGCTAGGTGTTATTATAAATTTATTTTTTTCTGTTTCAAAAAAATCTTCTGAAAATTCAGTAGTCCAGATGCAAAATATCTGAAGATTGCATTTCTAGAGTAGAATTGCATTTGTAATTAAATAATTACAGCTACTTGCCTTCTAGAAGGAATCCTCAACTATAGCAGGATTTCTGCATGTTCATAGTCAGGGTACATTCCAGATATATTCTGAGTGATGGTAGGTTCAATATTTTGGAAATAAATAGCCTGGAGTTTATACTTAGCTTCCTGGCAAGTTACTTAAATTTTCTAAGTTTGTTCCCTCACACATTAAGTGAGGAAGTTACTATTACTGATTGTCAGGGCTGTTAGGAGGATAAGTGTGCTAATGTCTAAAAAGTACTTGGCACATAGTAGGTGCTAATAAGCATAGTGATAATTAATGAGTCCATACATGACCTAAATTCCACAACTTGGAGAAGGTATATTAAGTTTTCAAAAGCATAAGTAACTTCCTGAGAGGAAAAAATTGCAGATGTATATACATCCAGAGAGGTTACATTTTGTTGATTTTGAGTTTCATCAGTGTTTCTATTTCCACCCACTTAAAATCTTGAAAAACAACCACTTATATTTGCTCTCCAACTTTTGATCTACATTTGTGATTTAGTCTCAAGAAATAAAGAACATACAGTAGATTCTAGTTTATTCCTGGATATTTGATATGATGTGGAATTGTATGCAAGGAGTTATGCTTAGCTAGTTTTATGTTCCTAGATTAACATCAAGGTTAGTTGGCATTTCCCAAACACACATGGCTATAGATGTTCAACCTCAAGTCATTCTGGCTTCACTAAGAAAATGTCCCTGACCCATCTCCCACTGTCTCCACAGCCAAGATCTCCACTTCTCAACTTTTTGCTATGACACGGTTTTTGGCACTAGTAACCCTTCATATTTGGGGGGGCACCCTTTTAAGTAGACCCTTTAATCTTTAAAAATATTTTTCTGTTCATAAATAAAATAACCTAGAAGAATGTATTTTCTATTTTATCTACATAACATCGCTTTGAAAATTGCCAGTCTTGTAAGAAGCATGGAAATGTCTTTCAGTGATGCAAAATTCTCAATAATTAATTATTAAAAATATATAATTAGGAGGATGTCTGTTTCATGTTTCATTAAGTTTTGATAAAAAGCATCTAGTTTAACATACACTGTGATTTAATTATGTGTATTACCTTACAACATATCTTTTCAAATAATCTATTAATGTTACATATAAAAATACATAGTACTTTACACATTAGTTTTCTACTCTTGAAAGTTGTTTTCAAACTAAAAAGTCACTTCTCCAAAGAGGAAATACAAATGACCAACAGGCACATGAAAAATTGCTCAACATCACTAGCAATCAGGGAAATGCAAATCAAAACCACAATGAGATACCACCTTACACCAGTGAGAATGGCCCACATCAAAAAAACAGGCAACAACAAAGTGCTGGCATGGATGTGGAAAGAAAGGAACACTCCTACACTGCTGGTGGGAATGTAAACTGGTCCAGCCACTATGGAAAGCAGTGTGGAGGACCCTCAACTAATGAAAATGGAACTACCATTTGACCCAGCAATCGATCTTCTGGGAATGTGCCCAAAGGAGACCTCAGTGTGAGTACAAAAGGACACCTGCTTGGATGTTTACTGCAGCATATTTATAATTGCAAGGACATGGAGACAACCCAAATGCCCCAAAACAGATGAATGGATGAAAAAGATGTGGTATATATATACACAATGAAATATTACTAATCAATTAAAAATGACAAATTTGATGAATTTATGATCACATGGCTGTACCAAGAGGAAATCATATTAGCAGACACAAGTCAGAAAGAAAAATCAGAAACCAAATGGTTTCACTAATATATGGACAACCAAATGAAAGTACACTACTGGGGGGAGGGGACCAGCTGGAGCAGCCAGGGAGGGGAGGTGGTGGGTGACTCCCAGGGATTACAATGATGTGAAATATATATATATGAACATAAATTTAAAAAAAAGAAAGTTGTTTATAAGACATTTAAATTAATCAACTTTCATAAAACACTTATTTTTAAATTAATTTACCTCATCGGATTTCCAAGCTTTAAAACTGTTCATACATCAGAGCATTCCGATTTAGGTAGAAGTACCTGTTTTATCAGTCTAAGTAAAAACTAAAACAGAACACTCCTTTAATGCCAGGGAGTCAACTGGATTTATAAATGACAAATGGTTTCCAAATCTTCATGGCAACAGGTCTCCCCATCACTCTGCACCTCACTTCTTCTATTACTCTTTCTTTCTACTCTTTCTCTTTGCCAGTTACACCAGAGAAACAGAGACAAACATAAAGAGATATTTCTAAGAAGCCCCTTTGTTTTAAAAATGACTTTTCATGGTTTTAAAGAGAATCATAGAATTCAAAAGCTGCACAATACAACTCCAGCAGACCTGTGGCAGCAATGTTTGTTAGACACTTGCTGTGAAACGGTGGAGTAAGATTACAATTAAAACACAGTCTCAGCTCCACTCCACTTTGCCATTTACCAGCTGGGCAACCTTGAGATGGTTCAGCATCTTTGTGTACTTCATTCATCTCACCAATAAAAAATGAGGTTAACTTCAGTATCTGCTGTATAAGTTCCATGTGGAGATTAAGTGAGTTCCCCAAATGTGAAGCACTGGCACGCCACAGTAGGTTTTATAAAAAGGTTGTCTATAGAATTGTGTTTATGAGATCTGAGTCTGCAACAAGTTGTCTGACATCAAGTCCTGCATCTACCTACCACTTATTTCCTTGGTATCTCTGAACAAGTCATCTACCCTTCTTAAATGTCTTTCTTTGTTTGCCAGTTTGGAATGATACTAGTATATTCATTCCTTTTTTTTTCAAATTTAATTTTTTAAATTTCATATATATATATATTTTATATCATAATCTACCCTGAGGCTAGATCCCACCACCTTATCACCTGGGAACCATCTTAATCTCTTGTGTCCATCCCTTTCCTGATTTTACCCTCCTCCCCCTCTCTTGCTCTATGCTTCAGTTCTGTTGACAATTTAAAATTTTTATTGTTCATTTGTTTGTTTGTTTTCCTTATATCCCTCATATAAGTGAGATCATCCAGTATTTCTCTTGAGAGGTAATGGATAACACATACAATGTTTGGAATTTATAAAGTGCTCATCAATATCATATCAGTTCATACTAGTTTAGGTAAATGATGCACAGGATATTTGTACTATGTCCGTAGCAAATTTGCTCTGGTATAAGTGACCACAGATTCCTGTGCTCTGTCTTTGAGTTTCGTACAGTCTGGTTTCAAAAAACACTTAGGTCCACAGAGAATTTTCTGGATATATGAAATGTCATTCTTTATTAATACCTATTGAATTCTATTGATGAGACAACATGCAACTAGTGGATCTTGAATCTCAGCCAAAACAGTCATTTCTAAAGAAACAAATGAGCCTAGTCATATGGTGATTTTACCTAAAAAGTCAGCCTATGCCATATAATTTGAAGTTGGCATTATAGGAAGCTTCTCGTGTAATAGATCACATGCCAGGATTAGCAGTATTCTATTACTGTGATATGAAAGCTGTTAGGGGGCTTTGCTTTCTATTTTTGTTTACATAAAACTATACACACACATAAACACACACACACATACACACATTTTAAACTGGACCCACTAGTTTCCCCATGTCCCATAATTCTTAAAACTAGCTTTGTTGCTTAGGGACTCTTACTCTTCAGGCTGGTTACGCTGTTGAAATGAGTCCTTGCTGCTTGTAAGTCTTGTTCTATAATTTCATTTAGTTGAGGAAGGAGACAAGTACTTCATTTTAATTAGAATTTTCAAGAAAACTGCATTATGTTGTGTGTTATTCCACAGGAATATACCACATCAAGGCCAGCTGTTGATAGAGTAAAGCATCCTGTTTATTCTGCCCAAGAAATAAAAAATCCTTCCATTCACTTCACCAACTCTCTCATGATGCAGCTCCTAACACTTCCCATGAATCAAAAAGACGTGCCCTGAGGCTCTCCAAGATAGTAAATGCTTAAAACAAGATGCAGGTAATAACCATGGATCCCATGAAAATGTGACATCACCGTGTTGTTAGAGGGCAAATGGCAGGTCGTGTCCTGCTCTCTGTATCTCTGCTGGTTTGCTGAAAATCCCAGAATTCTCCCAGGGATCCACTTCCCTCCTATTGCCCTGAGGAAGGTCCTGGCTTGTGTTAAAGAAAACTAGGGTTGTGCTGCTTTAAACCTGCAATTAAGTCCCTGCTGCTCTCCAAACCAATGAGTCTTTCCAAGTAGTAATCTAATTTATTTTTCCCATTTCTAAGTAATGCCAGGGTAAGCGCGTTCATCATTTTAGACTCACTGATTCTAATTCCTAATTCAGACTTGTTTGTTCAGTAGAAGGTAAACAACCCCCAAGCTATCACCCATCCCCATTTATTTGGAAAGAGAGAGTTTCACTGGGAGAAGATAAATAGCATGTCAAACATGGTTTGGAGGGGTTGCAACTGAATAATTTCTAGTTTCCTATGTCTGTCTCCAGCTGTTGTGGCCCAGTGTGACTCTGGCAGCTGTGCACTGGCATGGCTGAGCTGCTATTTAGTCAAAAAAGATCAATACTTTCATGCATTTGTCTGATATAATCATTTTGACCTTGTCCAGGAATTCACAGGTTGAACCATATGGATGGGGATGATTTGTTTCCAGTTATCTGTCCATGTCCACAAGATCAACTGTTTGATACCTGTAATCCTAAGATCCCTTAGAAAACTTAAAGGAAACCACATTTGGAGGATGGTGGACACAAATGGCCCTGGGGAGGCATCATTTCAACTCCACAAACATTTATTGGGTGCTAGTATGTACAAAGAAACATAGAAGTATAAAGATCAGCAAGACATAGTCCCAATTCTCAAGTATAATTTAATACCAGGCTATAAAAACATCAGTAGCTAATTAATTGTTATTTGGATTTGGCCTTGTTTCAAAAGGATCTAAGGTGGAAGACTACTTGCAAAGACACATGCACCAGATCTAAACAACATACAAGAGAACTGTTTGAAAGGGGTTGAGAAAAATTGTGGGTAGGGTATTTCAGATAAAACTGAAAGTAAAGGGAATATATACCATAAAAATAATGCTTACCAGTGGTATGCCATAAATTTTTCTTGGCACTTCCAGGAAGCCAGCACAAATCAGAAACAAAATTAATTTATTATGTGATAGGCAACTGACTTTGCTCAGGAAAAGAAGGGCTATGCCAAGTATGGAAATCACAGATCTTTCTCCCGTAAAGAGGACTTTGATTTGCACTAGTGAGTATCTACAACTCACTGCTAAAGAAGACAATCATAATTTTCACTGACTAGGAGCAAGGGCTGTTTCACTCTTGAAACAGCTGTTCCTTGCTGCAACCCTTTCCCCCTTCATTCCATGTATACACTAAAGGTTGAAGGTGCTGGAAACTGGCTCTCCCAGACTAACTTAGTCAGGGGACCCAATCATGGCGAAGGGGATGCAAAGAGAAGAATGCTGGGAAAGGTTTTTCTCTCAAATCAAGAGAGAAACTACCTTTCCTGCATCTGGAGGTGATAGTAGGAAGACACATACCCTGAGGTGTGTCATTATCTTGTGACTAAGAGAGCACTAGCCTCTGAACCAAGTCAGTGGGAAAGAGGGCAAGTGTTTCATGAAGACCCAGAAAAAATACAACAGATGCTTGATCCAAAATAAAGAAAGACAAGAAAACACATGCCTGATTCTAAAAAGTTTTGATGCAAATTATAAGGAAGTGGATTGAATCAGATTATTCATTCAGGTTTTATAGAGATGATCTTATAGAGTGATGTTTTCCAAGGCTCAGTACCTGTTACAGTTAGAAAAGTCACCTCTATTTTGTGATATCAGTCTGTGAAGTAAAAAAATTCTGTTGTTCCTGTTCCTGATCTTCACTATTATCCTTGTACATGTAGTTTGAGAGTGAAAACTTCTGCAAACAATTGCATTTGTGAGATAAAAGTGATAGGCAGTAGGAGGAGAAGTGATAGGGCAGAAGAGTTACCAGGAAGGAAGAGTCTGAAAATCCATATAGGTAAAGTCTATAGGAGAAAATAGAAAGAAAAAAAAAAGAAAACCATTCACTCTGTTTTTAAGTATGAAAGTCATTTGGGTACCAGAGAACCAGACTGTAGGAAATGGAGTCTTGTTTAGCTGGTAAAATAGAGAAATAATTAGACTAGAAGCTCTTCAGATCAACTTCCCTGCAGTTGACATCTAAGAAGGGAGTTTCGCCATCATGTAACTAGCCATGGAGTATAATTTACTCACCCTGTCTATTGCTAAATGCCAAGTCTTAATAGATTTATCCTTATTTAAGAATGAGTTAAGATACTTTAAACATAAATGATAGTGAGACCTAGTCCCAAAAAATAGCTGGGTGTGGTGGTGCATGCCTGTAATCCCAGCTACCTGGGAAGCTGAGGCTGGGGATTGCTTGAGTCTATGGTACCACAGGCAATGAGAGCCTGTGGTTCCATGGGCAAAAATAGGGAGACTTAGTCTCAAGAAAAAAAACAAAAACGAAATCATAAATGAGACTAGTGAAAGCATGAAAGAAGCTAATAAAATGGGAACAGTTGACTTAAAGAAGGAACTCATCTCTGTTAACTGAAAAAGTCTCAACAATAATTTATTAGGTAACCAAAGTGAGAATTCAAAGTGGAGAAATAGCCCGGCAAATTTTATTCTGTGGGAGCTGTTCCAATAAACATAAGCTGAATGTACATTGTAGAGCCAAGAATGGTGAGTCATCCACACTAAGAATGCAAATATTGTTGGTAGGAGGAACTTTCAGCTCCAAATTGCCCCAATGATAGATGTTTAAGAAGGCAATCCAGGATCCACTCACCTCCCTCCTGCATCTTCCTGTGAAGAGGCAGACTGAAAGCCTACCACGAAATCCTTTTATCTGAAAGTACTGACTTATACCATCAAGCAGCAAATTCCATGAAGATAGTTTGTACATTGGGAGTAGGGAACCTGGGAGCAGGGATCCCAGAAAGCTTTATTTCAGGTTCACATCTCCAAAAATGATCTGATACGCCAAGAAAATGCCAAGAAATGATTAGGAATCATTGACAGAAAGTAAGAACACATAAAATGGGTCCTAAGAAAAGAGAAAGCTAAGGTAAAAGGTAAGATTAAAATACAGAATGATGAAATTAACCAGGATACTAAAAGATCTAAAAAGGTAATGGGACGTCCAGGTAAAGATGGAGTTTTGATCCCAATTTGATCCTCCATCCCAAAGATGGAATAACATCCCAATTCTCTCCCTGCTCAAATACTTATAAAGCAATAACAAATATGTATCAGTTAGATAAAATTTTATATATAGTTATACAAAACTATATGTAATTATATTTTTATATTGTATAAATATTATATATCACTACATGGAAAAATATAGAAGGAAATTAAATAGTGGCAAAATTTTAAGCTTGAAAATAGACAGGCATATGTAAAATGACAACAGATCTGAGAAAGCCAAATTCTACACAGCTGAGAACCAATCTAATCAAAATGACAAATCCTATCAAGAGACTCAGGAGTTAAAAGTCCCAGTACTTATGGAAGTACCCAGCCCAAGATGACTAAGTCAGAACTGGCTAGCAGGCAGCAAGCAGGCAACAAAACAAGATGAGACTCGAAAAATGGAAGAATAATTTGAAACTTCCTAAGGAAAAAAAAAGAGGTCAGGTATAAAGGAATAAATATTGGCATCATACATCTTTCTGTAACTTGATATACCACAAGACAACTGATTAATCTCTACAAATATTTAAAGGAAAACAATGTCAGCTAAGAATGTTGCACTAGATTGAATTTTATGTGTGAAGACAACAGAAATACTCTTAGATATGCATTGTGTCATTCATGGGAACTTCTTGAAAAAATGAATTGAAAAGATGCTTATGCTACATCAGAGAGGAAATAAAATTTTAAGTTTCAAAATGAAGATAACGGTATAAAATGACTGGTTACACTGAACCATTTAGGATTGAGAAATATTCAAAATAAATATGTTTAAGTGTGATTTTAAAAGTGGATGGATCTAATTTTTTTTTTTTTTTTGAGACTAGGTCTGGCTATGTTGTCCAGGGTCCTACAGACTCAAGCGATCCCTAGCCTCATCCTCCCAGGTAGGGGTTACAGGCACCCGCCATCGCACCCAGCTGCTTTTTCAAGACCAGATCTCACTATGTTTGTCCAGGGTAGTCTTGAACCCGTGAATTCAAGTGATCCCAGTTCTCTAACTTCCCAGCACTTGGACTACAGGTGTGCGCCACCATGCTCGGCCAAAGTGGATCTAAATTTTAAGTCTTATTTTCAAATTAGGTTACAGGGAAGAAAGAGAGAGAAACAGAGGGTCTTCATTATATTAATAAAGACAGAGAGTGGGAAAAGAAGAAGAGGAAGAAAAATTGTGCTTAAGTCAGTTCTTAGTGACATGTTTCTGTGCCTTGGGAAGAGGATCTTTAGCACTCTGATGCCTGACTTCAACTCTCTGACTCTGTCATTTAATTGATATGAGGCACAACTAAAATTTCCTCAGTTACTTCCATTGTGCAGCAACATTTGGAAACTTCTGACTTGTTAAAAAGAAAAAAGCAGAACTAGCAAGTAGACATCAGCTCTCATTCCAATGTCCATAAATTGACAATGATGACCAGAGGGTTTTGTTGAGGTTATTTCCAAGCTCAGGAGTAAACTGCTCTATTCACCTAAGACTATGCACTCTTTCCCCAGCATGGCAGAATACAGAATAAGATTTTAATACCATTCTCCAATAATAGGAACCAAGTCTCTTGAGAAATGGCTTACCCTAGGACTGAGGAAGGAAATATACAGGATGTATCTGGAGCATATTATAGTGCCAGAAGATAAGGAGGTGCTCAAAAAACATGATGGTGGGAATGTCAAAGAGATAAACCATGTAAGAACTCTCAGTTGCCAATGTTGTGTCAATTTTAGATCAACTAAATAAAAAATGCATTATAGCCAGTAGGCAAAGAAACAACTCTCCCAAACAGAATTCCAAATAGTTTATGGACATATTTTTCTCCAAAGGAGGTAGAGCATAACTCCCATTCTTTGAATATGAACTGAGGATAGTAACTGCACTATTAAGAGGACATTAAGGGCAAAAGAAAAGTCACTTTACATTGGGGAACCTGACAGGTACTACTTCAGCCAGGTCAATGGGATTAATATCAACAATGATAAGATAATGTCATAGAATATACCCTTGATAAGAGTTGATGTAAATGGCACTTTATTTCTATAATTTTCTTTCCCTTGGTCCATAACTCAGTGTAATCAGGAGGAACATATCAAAAAATGTCCACTTCTGGGACATTCTATAAACCACCTAACTAGTTACTCAAAACTTCCATGGTCAGCAAAAACAAGGAAAATCGAGAAACTGTTATAGCCAAGAGGAGCCATGATATGCTGTAATGAGATATCCTAGAACAGAAAAAGGTCATTAGGTAAAAACTAAGAAAATTCAAATAAAATACCGGTTTAGTAATAATGTATTAACATTGCTCATAATGGCAAGAAATGCACCATATATATAATAAAGGAAACTGGGTGTGAGATATATGGGAACTTTGTATTATCATCAAAACTAGTCTGTAAATGAAAATCTATTTAGAAACCCATTCTAAAATAAAGTTAGTATTTAAAACCAATAATATGAACTAAAATTGATACTTCTATCGTGCTAAATCCCCGGGTTCTGTGATATATGTGTTATTTTGCTACTACCCATTCCCTTTGGCTTCTCACCTAGTTGCCGGCGAGAAAGAACTGCCTCAGAGGTTGGACTGGCAAGTGCTGGAGCTAATGATGAGGGCAGAGGACTGAGTCCTTCCTCCACTTCTTCCTGAAGTGTTTTCAATGTCTATTTGCATCCTGCTTGCTGAGTCTCCATAAACTAAAACCAAGAAGGTCTGTTTCCCTGAAGCCCTTAAAGTTGTTCCCTCCCCATACCCTTCAATCAGACCCTTCAGACATAGACAGTAGCATGAATCAGACTCAATGGGACGTGATGATCAGTTAATTTCCCCCATCGCTAGCTCCTTCCTTCCCTGCTGGGAGCTTCCAGCATGCTGTGTAGCCAGAGCCAGCCTGCTTATGATAGACTTGATTAACCAAATTAACCAAGTGCTTTGCTTGTGCACATTTACCTCCCACTGTTTACTCTTTGGCCATTTTAGTGCTTGTAAACATATATCAAAGGTAGCAACAGCCGCTAGCCTTGAGCCTTTGCTATGGCACCATATATCACCGAGCACAAACAGATATACTATGTGGATCCAGAAAAGGCTGCAAGAAATCACATGAAACTGTTGACAGTGGCCACTCTGTTTACCCCAGGGTTGAGAGTTTGAGAGGTGTTGCTATGTACTTATCATTCGCCTTTTTATCAATCTGTAAGGATTGTTGTTGCAAGTCTACACTCTTCACATTTTTAAAACAATAAACATGTAGTATTTAAGCAATTAAAAGATATTTTTAAGAAGGATATGTGCTGTTAGCTGAAATTACTGATACTGCCTCCTAGGAAAATGCTTCTACTATACAACATACATGGAATTTGAGAATATTTTTGTGTTTCATTATTTTACTTTTTAGTATTTAATATTTTTATTGAAATAACATTGCATTATAGTATTATATAAGTTTCAGGTGTGTATCCCTGAAAGTCAATGTCTATATGCTATATTAAGTTCACCACTAAAAATTCAGTTCTCTCCTTCAGCATAAAATTATCCCCTTTGTCCTGATTTACCAACACGCACTTTACCTTTCCCTTCTGGTAAACACTAATTGGTCTTGCAATCTAAAAGTTTATTTTTGTTTTGCTTCATTTGTCCTTTTGTTTGGTTCTTCTATTTAGCATTTATGAGTGAAATTATATGGTGTTTGTCTTTCTGTGTCATCTGGCTTATTTTACTATTGCAAATAGTACATACTGTTGTAAATGGCAGGATTTCAACTTATTTTATACCTAAATAGTATTCCATTGTGTGTTTTACCACACTTTCACTGTCCATTTACCTGCTGATGTATACTTAGGTTGTTTATAGCTCTTGGCTATTATAAGTAATGCTACAATAAACACAGGAATCATATATCTCTTTCAAATAGCACTTTTTTATTTTTAAGATAAGTACATAGGTTTCAGCCAACTGGCATATGGAATTTTATTTTTAAGTAGTTTTGGAAAGTCCATACTGCTTTCCATAATGGTTATACCAGTTTACATCCCCACTAACAATACAGAAGCTTTCTCTTCTCTCCACAGCCTTTCCAACATTTGTTACTTACATTTGGCTGGTAAACATTCTAACCATCCTATCCTACCATGTGTGAAGTGACATCTCTGCTGTTTTCATTAATTTTTTCTTGATATTAAGAGATGGACATCTTTTCATGTGCTTATTTGGCTATCAATGTCTTTCCTGAAAAAGTATCTATTTAGATCTTCTGCTCATTTTTTTGAAAAATTAAAGTACCATTGGTTTACATCCTTGCTAGTGTTTTGGTGGTAGAGGATTCCTCACACCCACCCCTGTGCAGCCACATTTGCACACCATGCACCAAACTACCCATGGTTCTTCACAGTCCACTGTGTTCTTTCTCCACCCTGTTCTCATCCCTACTTCTCCCCCCATCCCACCCCCACCCCCCATCTCTCTTCTCTGAATGCTTCAGTTCTATAGTCAGCTTTCATGGGTTAATTTTAAACTATGTCTTTGTCTGGCCCTTTGTTTGGTCTCTCTGTATTCCACATGTAAGTGACACCATCTGGTATTTATCTTTCTCCTTCTGGTTTATTTCATTTAGCATAATCGCTTCCAGATTCATCTATGTTACTGCAAATGACCATTTTAAAAATTGGGTTGTTTGTTCATTTTTTGTTGAGTTTTGTAGGTTTTCTTTATATTTTGGATATTAACCCCTCACCAGACATAGGGTATCAGAGCAAGTATCTTTACCATTCAGTAGCAAGTGTTTTCATTCTGATACACATTTTCTTTTGTTGCACTAAAGCTTTTTTGGTTTGATGTAGACCTAGTTACTTATTTTTGCTGTGGTTTTCCTTGCTGTTGGCATAAGTCATATCTTGGACAATGTCAAGGAACATATCATTTAAGTTTTCATCTGTGAATTTTTTGTGTCCAGATTTCCCAACATAATTTCTTGAAAAGAGTTTCCTTGCCCTACTATATGCTTTTGGCTCCTTTGTTAGAAATTAGTGGTTAATATATGTGTGGTTTTATTTTTGAAATTTCAATTCTGTTCCATTTATCTAAGTGTTGGTTTTTTATTCAAATACCTGGTTGTTTTAACTAAAATTGTTTCGTAATATAATTTGAAGTGTCATATAATATCACCATTTTTGTTCTTTCTTAGGAATGATTTTGTTATTTGGGATCTTTTGAAGTTCCAACTAAATTTCATGATTTACTATCTTATATCTGTAAAGAATGTGATTGGATTTTGATAGTGGTTACTTTAAACCTATATATTGTAATGTAGTTTTAGTAATAAAGCCATTTTAGCAATGCTAATTCTTCCAGTGTGTGCTCACATAATATCTTTCCATACATGTGTGTCTTTTAATTCTTTTAACACTGTCTTATAGTTTTCTATATATAGTTCATGTAATTCACTTCCTTAATTAAATTTATTCCAAGGTATTTAATTCTTTTTGGCGTGATTTTAATGGGATTTTTTTTCTGATATCTTTTCCATTAAGTTGTTATTTATATTATTAATTTATTGTTATTTATCTTGTATATTATTATTGTAGTTTGTCCTATTACTGTATTCATTAATTGTTTGTAATAGTTCTTCAAAGGAATCTTTGGAATTTTTTATGTATATCATCATGTCATGTGCAAATAGTGTTAATTTTACTTCTTCCTTTCCACTTTACATACTTTTATATCCTTTTCTTGTTCAATTGCTCTTCTCATGATTAATAACACTGTGTTAAATAGTACTGGAGTCTGCATTCTTGTCTTGTTCTTGATCTTGAAAAAAATGCTTTGAACTTTTTACCATTAAGTATAATATTGACTGTGGGTCTATGATGTATGATCTTGATTATATTGGAGTGTATTCCTTCTACACCCATTTTGTTGATGGTTTTTTTTTTTCTAAATCATAAAAGGATGTCAAATCTACCCTTTAAACATGCATTTTCTGCGTCTACTGAGATAATCATATGATTCTATCTTTCCTCTTGGTGTGGTATATCATGTTTTTGTGTGTTGAACCACCCCGGAATAAATCCCACTTGATCGTGTTATATGACCCTTCCAATGTATTGTTGAATTTGTTAATACTTTGTTGAGGATTTTTACCTCTGTGTTCCTCAGAGATATTGACCTGTAGCTTGCTTGCTTGCTTGCTTGCTTGCTTTTTCTTTCTTTCTTTCTTTCTTTCTTTCTTTCTTTCTTTCTTTCTTTCTTTCTTTCTTTCTTTCTTTCTTTCTTTCTTTCTTTCTTTCTTTCTTTCTTTCTTTCTTTCTTTCTTTCTTTCTTTCTTTCTTTTTTATTTTTGTGAAGTCTTTGTTTTCAGATCCAAGGTAATGTTGGTTTCGTAGAATGTGTTTGGAAATTTTCCCTCTTTTTAATTTTTTTGGGACGAGTTTGAGAAATATATGTCAATTTTTCTTTGAAAACTTGTGGAATTTGCTAGGGAAGGTTCTGGGCTTTTGAGGGGAGGCAGGGAGACTTTTGATTACTGCTTCAATTTTCTGATTTGTGGTAGGTCTGTTCAAATTTTCTGTTTCTACCTGATTCTGTCTAGAATGTTGTCTGTTTCTAAAATTTGCCTATTTCTTCAAGGTTGTGAAACTTGTTGCCATGTAATTGTTCATATACTCCATTCTGACCCATTTCATTTCTGATGTGTTTGCTGTCAGCTTTCCTCTTTTGGTTCTGATTTTATTAGTGTTCTCCTCTCACTTCTTTGTAAAGCTGACTAAAAGTTTGCCTGTTTTGTTTGTCTTTTCTCAGAACCAGCTCTTGGTGTTAAAGTTCTTTTCAGTGATCTTTTTGGTATGTTTCATTAATTTCACTCTAATATTTACTTCCTCTCTTCTTCTGACTTCTGGTCTAATTTTATTTCTTTTTCTAGTTCTTTTAAGCATAAACTTAGAATTTTTAGTGATTCTTCTTGTTGGAATTTGAGAGGTTTTTTTTTTTGTTGTTGTTTGTTTGTTTTAACATCTTGAATCGTCTTGGCCAGGATTAAAATTAGTTGAAAACTACCAGTAAGGTAAGGCAGACTTAGAAGCAAACCAAGGAAAGAGCTAAACTAGGATAAGGGTTTGACTGAAGGTAGGAAGTTGTGGAATATATAAGAAAAAAGGGAGGTCATTCATTATTCCAATAGCATCAAGAACTTTAACATCCACTCTGTATCCTTATTGTTAATGTTCGATTACTTAATCAACCCATTCTCTCCTTTCTTTTTCCTCTATTGTTTGGGAATTACTGTTTTGCTCTGTATATATTTTTCTCCTTTCCCTTCAAAATTTGTATATTAATACTGTTGATATAATTGTTTTATTTACTTACTCTTGAAGAAATGAATTTTAATAATGATAACAAAAGTGGAGAAATGCACATTTCAGGGAAATCATGGCTTTTGAAAACATTAGCAGGTTGACATTTCATAGATAGATAGATAGATAGATAGATAGATAGATAGATAGATAGATAGATACATACATACATACATACATACATACATACATACATACATACATATAGATATATATGTGTGTTACTGTGGAAATGATCTTGGGTTACTTCTGGTTGAAAAGTGGTTCTAATTGTTGTCTGGAAGGATATCTTTATAATTGTGTTTAGAGACAAAAGTGTACATCTTTTGAGTAATCAAGGACCGAAATAGCAGTATTTGAATATTCTAGAAAGATCACATATCAAAAGTCAAAAGAATTTATGTATAGCTTCTTACAAGAAAACTCCTCCCATCTATAGTGGTGGCACTTTTCATCAGTCATGGTTCTAAGGTGTGAACCTCTCCTTTGCCTATAATAATGGGAAAAAGACTTATCAGATATAGTTAAGAGAGTACAGTAATATGGTAACAATATGGCTGCTGGAGGTACTTACCTTTAGAGAGGGAGAAAGACTGTTCATAGACTGCTTGGTTATTTCCTACTTATTATCAGGTAGGTACCTCTGTCTTATTAATTTTAACAAAAGGTGTTCAAATGTATGTGGCAACACCAATCTTATTTTTCTTTTTTTTAATGCAAAAAAAACAAAGCAACTGTGTAGGAAACAGTGATTTAAAGTTCTTCCCAAAAGACATGTCTCTATAAAATGTATACCCATTTGTATATATATTTAATATACAGAGACATAATGTGTTCATATAATGTCTATAAGACTTTAGAACTCAAAAAGGTGCACTAACTATGTATATAAAACACTGGATTTAATACATAAAACAAGGGAGAAAAAATTAATTTGGGAGGATGGTAGAACAAGAATATTTTCTTTTTATTAAATGAACTTTAATGAGATAATTTACATGACAAAATATACACACTTTAAATATATAGTCCACTCATAATACATTTCTAGTGCATACTAACAAATATATCCATTCAGTACATTCATTTAACATAATTCAATTATGACAAAACACTTCCATCACTGCTCACAATTTGTGTACCACACCCTACCATAATCACAAGTAAACGATGATTTATTCTCTATCTCTATAGATTATTTTACTACCAAATTTTCATTAAAATGCAAGCATATATTATGCACTATCTTGTGTTTGGTTTCTTTCTCTCTGCATAATACTTTTGAAATTAGGCTAGCTTGTTCCATGTACCTGTAATTAATTTCCTTTTATTGCTGAATAATATGCCATTATATATCTATACCACAACTTGTTTATTCTTTCATCTGTCAGTGGGCATCTGGGTTGTTCCAGTTGTTGGTTATTACATTAAAACAAAGTTAATATCAACATATGTTTACAAGTTTTTATGGGACATATATTGTTCTCAGGTAAATGCCTAGTAGATTTTCTAGACTGTATGGTAAATGAACAGAAACTGCGAACCTGTTTTCCAAGGTGACTGCATCATTTCCAAAGTGACATTCACCAAAATTATATGAGAATTTGTTGCTCCATATATTTGCCAACAACATAGCAAATTTTAGTGAGTTACAGTATCATAACATTGTACCCTTAATTTACACTTCCCTGGTGACAAATGAAACATATTTTGCTTCATATGCTATTGTTCATTCATATGTATTCTTTTTTAAGTGTTGCTTCAAATTTTTCATTCATCTTTTATTGCTTCATATTCTAATTATTGAAATGTAAATGTTCTCTATATATTCTGGTTACAAGTCTATTTTGATGTTGCTATCATACAAAAAGTAAAAGATATAAATTTGACAAGAAAAATTATAATTTTTTTCTTCTATAGCTAGTGCTTTTTGTATTCTATTTAAGGGATATTTGTCAACTCCAAGGTTACAAAGACCTTTCCCTATATTTTCTTTCGAGTTTTATGAGTTTTAGCTTTTATGTTAAAAAATGTGACTGATTTAGAGTTAAAAAATGAGATGTGAGAGAAGGGTTCAAAGTTTATTTGTTTTCTATATGAACATTAAGTTCAATTCATTTATTGAGAAGAATTTCCCTTTCCCTTTCCTTTTGTGTTACTTAGAGTTCATTAGAAAATATGTTGTTTAATTGATCTATAAGTATATTTATTCTCATAACAATGTCGTTATGCTTTAATGTAATTTTAAAATAAAAATTATGGGTACTACAACAATGTAAAAAAATTACAATAAATAAATAATTTAATAAATGAGTCTTGAAATCAACAGTTAAGCTCTCCAAATTAATTCTTCTTTTCCAAAATTGTCTGAATATTCCACATCTTTGTCTGTCAATATCAACTGAAGAATTAACTAAAGTATGACATTTATAAGACATTTTATAGCTAGGATTTAGACAGGGAATGCACTAAATATGGAGATCAATTTGGGAGCATATTTTATTGATGCATGATATACGTCTATGTTTATTGATGTCTTCCTTAATTTTTCCCAACTGTTTTGAAGTTTTCAGTGTGTAGGTTTATATTAGCTTGTTCAATTAATGTATTAATATTTTATTTTTCTTGATGTCTTAATTATAACTTTTAAATTATTTTCAGTTCTAAATTGCTAGTATATCAAAATATAATTTATTTTTAACATTAATTTTGTAAACTTGTAACCTTTAAAAATTGACTTCTTGAGTTTTTCCCAAAAATCTTTTTATTTTCTCTGTGTATGACTTGCAAGTAAATAAACTTTATTTTTTGTATCCAATCTGTATCTTTTTTATTTCTTATTATTGTCTTATTGCATCGAATGGGTCTTTTGGTACAATCTTAAATAGAAGTGGTAGTAGCAGACAATTTTGCTTTATTACTGATATAGGGATTTTGTTTTTCATCACTAGGAATGAAATTTTGCATCATATTTGTTTGTAGAAGCTCTTTTGCAGAGAAAGTTCTCTCCAGTATCAATTTACTGATAATTTATTCATGAGGTGGTTTAATTTTATCAAAATTATTTTTTTTCTGTTTCTTTTAAGTAGTTCATGTGAATTTAACTCATCCAACTTTTATTCTGTTAGTGGAGAATTGCATCAGAAGGTTATATCCTGTAACAACCCCTATTTTATCATAAATTTTATTTCCTATAGACAACATTTGCCCTATATCAAGAATGGATCACAGATGCAGATTGTAAACCTTAAAACAACCACTAAAAAATAGTGAAAAAGGCAGTGGGGATACAATTAATTTTGTGAGCTGCTACTCTTCATATATTTGTCTTTTACAATAATCTGTCTAGTAAATCTCAGTTGTCACAGCTGCCCAAACTACAATCCTGTAGTTTCATTGTAAGAAGACCACTGTGTTCTGCTGCTTGGAATCCCCATCACTGAACCACAGTTCAGAAAGTATCATTAGTCAGAAGGTCAGTGTTTTTCAGAGTTTACCTGGTTTGCTTTCTGTCATGGATTGCAGTACTATATTGCCAATTATCCACTGTCTGATAAACATTTCTTGCTTTTTTGTGGGAGAGCAAATCTGATCCCGTAACTACAGTATCACCCAAAATAAAAGTCAATGAATAGTTACTTTAGAAACATAATCATTCTACAGGTGTTGTTACACAAATAGGCAATGATAACACACATGCAGGTAATGTCATTGTTTCAAGATGACCTATGCAACATCAGTAGTTCAGGCTCTTCTATAACAAAGACCATAAAAACAGTATAAAAATGAATTACCTTTGTCCAGATATTTGAGGCCTGGTTATAAAAATAGTGTAAGTGAAATGAGGACCTGATGATTAAAGCTCAACTCAAGATTAGGTAGCTACCCTTTAAAAATTAGTGAAAACTCCAGTTGAGAGAGGGAACGTGAGTAAGCCCATTAAAAGCATATATGCTAATTATAGTGAACCAGTGACAAAAGTTTTTTTTTAAGATAAAAGTGAAATAAAAAATAACTACTTTGAAACAAGTAAGTGAAGGAAAGAAATGATGATCATTAGTCTGAGAACATTTAGATACAGATAGAGGGTACAGCCTTAGACACCATGGGAAATTTTCTGGTTTAAGGATTCTATGATTAAAAACAAAAAACTTTAAAAACCATTAAGTTAATAGGTCTCATTTATAAACCATCAACTAAAGTATCACCTTGTAGACATCTTGTTTCTAGTTTTTAAGATACAAATTCAGATTGGACTGGAGATATCTTTTATAAGACATTACAGAATTACATAATTATTATTATAAATACCTGTTACTTTCATATTTCTCATTTTATTAATTCTACTCTCCTCTACTTGGGGAAGGGGAGAAGTAATTTTCTCCATATTCTTCATGTCTTTAATTCTGACTTTTTTGCTAAAAAAGCAAACACAGTTATCAGCAGAGGCACATGCTCTTTCATTAAAGAACACAGTAAAACTAAAGATAGTTTTACATTCCATTCAGGACTTAATTTATTCCTTCAACAAACTTTCTCCCCCATCTAGGTCAGAAATGACAAATAGATTTCATATTAAATGCCATCTGTTATTGACTGGTGGGAGCTGATTGGAACTCTGTATTGAGAAGAAAGATGCTTTCCTGACTGAACCAGATTGATTTTCAATTGAATCCTGCCCTGGACAAAGGAGGAGGAAACAGCACAAAGGTACAATGCTGTCTTTATACAAGTCACCATACTTGGCTCAAGGAACAATGGGCTCTATAAGATTCTATCCATGAGACTATTGGGGGGGGGAATAATTCTAGCAGTAATTTTAACTATATTAGTAATAGCGAATCAATTAGTACTTGCTTAGGAAAACAGAATTGACTCCAGGTAATCCAGGTAATCCCCTAATAGAAGGGGATTTAATGTAGGTGATTGGGTAGTTCTACCAACACTGTTGGAAAGGCTGGGAGAAAACCAAGGAAATCCACCTCCTGATCTCAGGTTTGTTACTAGTTTCCAGTGAGAGTAGGAAGTTGCAAGAACTTTTGAAAAATGCTGGCACTGACCACTACTGTCTATAGCACCGAATCTTGTGAAACTGAGCTCAGGATGATGGAATCAGGCATCCAACTCAAGTCTTCTCAGTAAGCTTGTGCTGCCATTGTCTGACAACATGCCCATGTCTTTATCGTTGTTTTGCTAATCATGTCTTTTTTTCAATCCTGAACATGCTTTTTACAAAGAAGTGCTACCTATGCTATTAAAAAAGTTACAGATCTTTGGAACTTTTAATTCTGGAGCTTCTACTCTATACCAAAACAAATATGTTAAAGACACCTGCATTTTAGATAAAATATATAAATTTTGCATATAACATAATTTGGCTACAGATAAGTAATTTAATTCAAGATTGAGTAGGATTTTTTGGCACTGACTTTACAGTATTGGTAATTCTGGCAAAGTGAGACATGTTTAACTTTCAGGTTGTTTTAAGTGTAATGAAATATTTAGACATAGTAAACATGACAATTAATGAAGTTGACCCAATGTTGCATTTTGTAAATATTGAACATTAATTAAATTTGATTTCCAGTTTTCTTTGGGGGAGCAAATACTTTTTTCAGCTATTAAGCATTTCTATACCTCTTCAGTGCTAGATATAAAAAAATGGTCCATGACTGTTTTCTCTCTCTCTCTCTCTCTCTCTCTCTCTCTCTCTCCCACCCCTCCTACACCCCCCCTATGGAAATTAGGAACTTTATCCCCCAAATCTCCACATCTCTACAGGATTCCCACTCTCATCAGGTCTTTCTTTAGTCCGCTCACTCTATCTACCTTCCTATAGAGTTGACCTATTACTGTTCTCTCATGAAAATTAATGTTTAGTTGATAGCATTTTCCAGTCCACTTCTCAAAACAGAATAATTTGAATGTTGTAAGAATTGATTTTAGTACAGTTTTTCATGTATGTGGAATTCAATACTTAAATATTATCTATTAATGTAAATTTATTAAGTAGCTTCCGAGCACCCCCCCATGTGTAAGAGACATCAATAAGGTTGTAAAAACCACTCTTATCTCCCAGAAACTTCATTTTTTTCTGCAAGAGCTCTGACCGAGGAGATGAGAATGATAACTGTTATTTAATTACTTTCTCCATTAGATCCAAAATTCTTTACTTTGCATGATAAATATTTCTAGTTTTTTTTTCATGTGTTTCTTTTTACTTCAATATTCAAAAGGATATGGGTCAAAAATATGGTATATTTAAGTGTTCCATTGTAAAAGGTTTATGAATACTGAAACATGTTAATGAACATAGTTTTATTTGATGCATACAAATAATGTAACAGAGGCTGTACTGGGAATATCATCCCCACTTTACAGATGAAGAAACAGAGGCTTTTGGAAGCTAATAGGAGCCAGTGTCAGATTCCAGCATCACACTCTTCCTTTACACTTTGCCCTGGGTTTCACAATGTTAAATTGAAGGCAGAATGGTTATAAATTAGCAAGTTGGATAATTCGGCAGTGAATATAAATGAGTTATAAGATAAATGACATTTAGTGACATTAATTAACTGATTAAATTAAACCTGATATTTTAATCAGAATTTGTTTGTGTAAAGTGCTAGATAAAATGAAATGTGGTTTAACCTAGTTACTCTTAAAATTCCAGTTACCATAACAACTTCTTGTGATTTCAATTAAAGGTGGTCTTTTCTTTATATTATTTTTAGAACTTTAGTTACCATAACAACCAGATGCCGTGTATTTGATCAGTTAAATTATTCCCAAAGAGTTAAAATATGGTGTTCTCTTGGAAACAATCAAAATATGATAAGTGGCGTGTCAGGAATTAATGCCCAAATGGCGACGCAGACTCAATTTTTCAAGGAGCTCACATGTGAAATAAACGACCAATGAATCTTCCTTTGTATGTTGAGCTTATGATGTTTCTCAGTTACAGATATCAAAAAGAGATGATTTATCAATTGGAGGAAAGTGGAGATGTCAGGTTCTGGGGTAATATGAATTGTCAGTGCTACAAAGAGAAATGATGTAAATGATAAATGCATTTTCAGTGGGTGTGGGGGCTTGCAGGAAACAATATTACCAAAGCTTTACCCAAGCTGGGGAGGGGGAGAGGGATTTGACACAATAGATTACATCTGGAAAGGGCTCTGGCTTGCTGTTCTTTTCCTCCCCCACCCCACTACCCATGTAGAAGATTTTTCTTAAAGGAGTCTGCACCTTTCTTAAGAGCTAGTTTCCGCTAACAATGATGAGAGCAACCACATATTAATGGGTCACCCAATTAGAAATTAGGAGCAAGAGACTTTAGAAACAAGGAGAATGACAGACCAGGATTGAAGAAGAAAGACCAAAAAGGGGTTAAGTATGTGGAATGGAGCCAGCCTGGGGCCACTAAGGAAAGAGAAGGAAGGCAGAAGAAAAAGAATCTCACCTGTAGCTTTGTTGCTCCTGGTAATATGTAAACAGACATTAAAGGCTAACGTGGGGACATGTTCCTGACATATTGGGCACAAATGCACAGCGGAGAAATGTCCCTTGCTCTGGGAATCAAAGTCCTCACCTGTTTTAGGTAAATTGGCTTGTCAGGCAGATGTCTTGCTTTATTTGATGGGCACCTGTTCACAGTGGAGGTGGTTAAGGACAGAGGTGCATCTGGTTGCCTTGAAGGAAGGGCCAAGTTACCCATTAAGAGGCCAGATAAAGCTGGCCTTTCCTTGTTATTTGCTCTTTGCCCATAAAATGTGGAGGAGAAAGCTGCCTTTTTGCCCACAGCCAGCCGTAGTTGTGACAGACTGATGGTAGGAGTGTCAACAGTGGAGTACGGGTTTAATTATAGTCCTCCAGCTTAATGAGGTTTCCTAAGGAGGAGGAGGAGGGGGATTGGTGTGTGCTCATGTGGCTGGGGGTTATTTAATTAAAAAACAATAAAGCTGCCAGCTGCCGCTGGTTAACAATCTGGAACTTTCCTTGTCCTCTACTCATATAAGAGCACAAGGTGGAGATGAAGACTCTGAGGCCCATCCTATGCTGAGATTCTGTTAGCACCTCACATCAGACCACCCCCATTTTCTTCCCAAGCTGTTTAGTTGCCAAAAACATTGCTATTGGTAGTGCTAAAGTTAAAAACCTCTTCATAGCCTAACTACAAAAAAAAAAAAAAAAAAAAATTCTAACCCTCTTTCATAGATGTGCTTTTTGGGAAACAAACAATAAACAAACATGCTTCTGGAAATGATCTCAGAATTGAGCAAAAACTAGAATTCTCCAGCTCCTCTCCATCTGTGTACCCTGACTATGAAAATAGGGGGCAGAGGTGTCTCCCCATTTCTTTTCAAAAGCAAATGGACACGTGATCTCCTTCTGGTAGAGCTCCCAGAGCTTAGTTTCCAAGGTTTACCCACTTTAAATAATTACCTGGGAAACTAATTTAAAATATGTATTTATCTCCTTAGTATCGCCCTTGGAGATTCTGGATTTTTTTTTTTCTTTAAATAAATCTGGGCTTTTACGATGGGTCTTCATTGACTTTCTCAGGAATGCTACTCTTTTTTTTTTTCACATTCACTATTATTAAAGAATGAAAATTAAAGTTACAGAAGGCCAATTGTCACAATGGCAAAAATTAAAAATCTGTTAGCTCTAACTTTTGTCCTAATATATAGAAACTGGAACTTCAGTACACTATTATAGAATGTAAACTGGTCCTTATCATCTAGGGTAATTTATCAATATCCTGCAAGGGTCAAAATGTTCATATTTTTAAAAAAATTCATTTTATTGATTTGTCACAATTGTGCATTAATTGATCCCTCCTCCTCCCTCCATATCTCCCCTCTGTATCCCCCCCTCCAGTCACTCCATCTCCCATTTTTCTGCAATTTGTTGGTTGGTTAAGTTGATGTTCAGTTGTTGGTTGTTTGGCCCGTTGTTCTCTTCCGATATCTGGTAAATGTGTGTGTGTGTGTGTGTGTGTGTTTGTGCTCGTCACCTCCCCCACCTTCTTCCCCCTCCTCCTCTCTCGCTCCATGGTTCAGTTCCATTGGTTGTTTTCATTTTTTCTTATTTGTTTGTTTTTCCCTATATCCATCATATAAGTGAGACCATCCTGTACTTCTTTTTCTTTTTTACTTATTTCTGCTAATATGAGTCTTTCTAGTTC